>JASAND010007813.1:0-57113 GCA_030248195.1 Trissonchulus latispiculum | reverse complement strand
CCGACTGCAACTGGTGAAGTACGTACAGCACAAGTTTGGAAAAGAGAAAGGGGGTCTTGAGAAACGAAAAGCAACAAACCTGGCTAGACAGCTGGACATTTCTGAAGACGAATGTGGTTTGCTCAGGGGTTGAGGAAGGCTAACTAATGCAAAAAGTTAGCTACGACTCTGAAGTTACCCTTACCGAAGTTAAGAACAACAAATTCGCAGCACTGCTGACTCAGGACGTCCACAAAGCCTACTGCACTCAGGAGCCAAGCCAAGCCAAGCCCCTCAGGCCCTATGTTAATGTATGCGGATACTTTGCACATTTGGCTCCCAGTCCCGATCCGGGTTTCCTCCAAAAAGTCGCTTTAACTAGAGTTGAATTGGCGTATCCAGCACTAATTCTTGCTACACTAATGATTGCAGTTGCAAGAAACAAGTCGGATTGGGCCAAAAACTGATTGCCCATGGTCTATGCCACATGTGGAAACACTTAGAAACAGGTGCAGTACTTTTAGTCTAAAACTCGTTAGGTAAATATTCGCCTATTCGAATCTGCAAACAATCATCCAAATTATATGTAGCACCTGTTGCACTTTAGTTGCCAATTGGAAAATCATTACTTTCCTAACCCCTACATAAATAGAACTTGGACAAACATTTTCAGCGCCACATTATTTGAAAATCTCTTCCACCGATTTCACATTTCAGATAGCACCAGAAAGCTTTTTCAGTTCCGTCAAACCAGGTTTGCTCTAAATTTTTTACTAAAGCTCTTATGTCAACAATAATCTTGGAAAGCTTGGTTTAATGAAAAGATTTAGACGTTTTCCTCAATATTTTGTTGACATTGTCTTGCTTAAAATTTCTTTCAGGCGGAACTTCAACTGCTTGGAAATCCTAAAATGACTGCTCTTCCTTCTACAAAATGGCTCTAGAAAAATACATATTAACATTTAGAGTCGATGAACGGACTTGACTGTTCAGGGTTTAAGTAGTTTTCTGTTGTCCTCTGTAAACTCTTTTTGTTAATTATCTTTCTTTCCGCTTCTCCTTGTGATTTTAGTCACTGACTGATCGTATCTGTTTAATGAACTGGCATTGGTTTCTTTAACAGATGCTGTCCAAACCGTAAACGTCAATAATAGGTAAATGTCCATGTTACAAGATATTGAAGTAGTTCCGCTACAGTTCAAAATTTATAAATATTCCAAGGCGATACTAAGGCAGACGCACACCCGCGAGTGACTTTTGCAAAACTTAACCGATTTAGTTCAAATTTGGTATGGATGCATTTGAACACATTTCTGATCGATCTGCAGCAAAATTTTAAAATTTTAAAAATTTTAAATTTTTAAGTTTTCCAAGGGAGGACCAAGGGGAACCAAAAAATTTTTGTCTCCGATTTCGCTGAAAAGTTGCATATAGGGGTTATCTTGGTCGCTGAACACGAATCTGAAAACCGTTTTTCGATCCAGCTTTTCGTTAGCTAAATATAAGCTTAAACGTTAAGCTTACAACTTTAGCTTAGTTATAGCTAACGAAAAGCTGGATCCAAAAACGGTTTTCAGATTCGTGTGCAGCAATCCAGAAAATCCCTATATGCAACTTTTCAGCGAAATCGGAGACAAAAAATTTTTTGGTTCCCCTTGGTCCCCCTTGGAAAACTTAAAAATTTAAAATTTTTAAAATTTTAAAACTTTGCTACAGATCGATCAGAAATGTGTTCATATTCATCCATACCAAATTTGAACTATATCGGCTAAGTTTTGCGAAAGTTACGCTCAGGTGTGCGTCTGCCTTAGTATCGCCCCCGCCGTAAAGTACAGTATCGTGCAATTGCTGAAATATCCATTCATATTCGGAAATGAGTGGAGTACAAGGAAAATGCATGCGAAAAGCGTTCGCCTGTCAGTTCCAAATAGTCGTGCTTAAAAATAGCTCCTTTCAAAAAATTAGTTTTACTTTAAATTATAACTTAGACATATATTTAGGCATATTTAGTTCTCAGGCTCTCCATATGTTCTATTTATATAATCCTTCTTTCCTGAGGATTTCGTGATCATGGCATGGGATAGAGTTAAAAGGTCAACATCTGATTAGATAGAGTTTTTGAATTAGAAAAGTGTAATTACTCTAAACTTGATTGTTCCCTTGTCTTTCCAGAAGTCAATTGGTTTAAAAGCAACTGTCACTTATAGAGTTTATTTACTTTTGTGTGCGAGCGTAGTCGTTCCCTCCCTCTCTTTATATTCAATCCAAGATTGCTGATAATGCTAATGGGAAAATGTTTATATTCCACAATCTTCTTTTACTCTCATGCTTTAACTACAAATCAAAGTGAACCGGCTGTTGTACATTTTACGGGGACAGAATAATACAAGATTATAAACGAAAGAAAGAAGGATGTCACTACAGCACCTCCGACCCGAAAAATTCGGGCCTGAGGTGGGGATCGAACCCACAACCTTTGGCTGTCTAGGCCAACGCTCTACCGATTGAGCCACCCAGGCACAATCGAACCAAGCTTAAGTTTAAATTCGTTCCCAAACTGTAGTGACACGTTTTTTGAATACGCATATAGCCCTGCCAAAGACACGCACCCCGCGAGACAAGCTCAAGCTGACAGGTGGTGCACGACCAGACATGTGCAGGAGGGGAAGTTCTGGGGGGGGGTGAAGGGCGGCCGAGGGCCGCCGAAAAACCGGATTTTTCCGGTTTTTTACCGGAAAAATCCGGATGCTGGGGGGGGGTGAGGGCCCCCCGCTGGGGGGGGGGGGTGAGCTCAGGTCTGGGGGGGGTGAGACCCCCCCACGAGACCCCACCCCCAAGCACACGTATGTGCACGACAGACAGAAACCTCTGCAGTGCGTTAATTGCCTGTCTTCCACTTAAGGTGCTGGTATCGTTTTGTGCAGTGCTTTTATAGGTATTTTTTGAAACGCCATAAGTTTCGCAATTTTGTGAGTTGGAAAGAGCTTTATACATCATTTTAAAGCTTATAATCTGTAGATTCTCATGAGAGTACGAAACTAGTAAAAATCCCCAAAAATTAGCGAAAATTTTCTGACTTACTGACATCTGACAAGCTGAGTATAGACCAAAAATTTTTGAACATCGATTTCTCAAAACTGTGAAATGAGCCAAAATTTTTTCTTGTGCTGTCCTATAAAGGACATGTGGGCCGAGGGACATTTTTTTGGATTTGGCTTAGCAGATCTTAACGGCCAAGAAAATCCATTAAATGTGCGGTGACACGAAATTTTGCAACTTTGCATTGAGTTTTCTCGCAACTGGAGATGTTTTAGCTCAAACCAAGAAAAATGTCCCTCCGCAATAGTGCGAATTCTCATTTTGCCAAAAATCACGCGAATCCATTGGGTAGTTTTTGAGAAATCGATGTTCAAAACAAAATAATCGCAGTTTTGCCAAAATGGTTTTTCGGCCAAATCTCTAGCTTAGAGCAACAAACTCCGGCTAATAGGCATTGATAAAATGTGCAATGAGACTGTGTACAGCCACGTCGGAATTTTAGAGGAAAGAAAAAGAAAGAAAATGAGAAGAATTCTTTAAATAAAGAAAAAGGAAAAGAAATTTGGCTTCAATTTTCTTTAATTTAAAGAAAATAGCAAAGAAAAGCGGCTTCCTTTTAGTTTAGTTTCAGTCTCTTTCTGCTTTACTCAGAGTAGAGAGATTGACAGCTGTTACTCTTGTAACATATGCATTCATAGCATAGACCACATACATTAAAGCAAGCAGGAGTCCTTTCACAAGGGGTCACTAGGCTGGGTTGCTTACGCAAAATTGACTGACAGCTGAAACCTGAGACAGCCTAATGACTCTTTCTTCTTTAAAGAAAAAGAAAATAGAGTCCAAATTTCTTCTTTCGCAAGAAAAAGAAAAAGAAAATGGAAAGAAAATTTGAAGAAAATTTTTCCCCTAAAATAACGGCGTGGCTGTATCGACCGAGTATAAATAAACCAAAATTGTCCGTACGATTTGGCAGTAATTTTGAAAAAACTGATTTTCTCGAAAACGGCCATTTTTGGACCCCAAAAATCGTTTTTTGCTTATACTGACTTAACCACTAGAGACAGCTCAGAAGTTGTAAAAGCAAAAATGTTTATTTTTGCGCCCTCTTTCCAGCCATACCAACCAATCTGGTGTCTCGACTATGGGCTGAGAGAATAATGGCAAAAACCAAAAATTTCTTATCTTTGCACCCAAAAATCCGGGACTGGTCCCAGAATGTTAAAGAGCACGAAAATAATGTATTTGGAAAGTTTCATCCACTTTCATGAAGAATTGAAGCTTGTAGGTTCGAATTTACACAAAGCGATACCAGCACCTTAAGTCAAAACTCAGAGACAATAGAGAACTGAGAAGGGTAGGACAAAGGCAATGGCCTTAACGACTGTCCCAGTAAAATGAACAAGCAAGTAAAAGCTGTCCCCGCGTACAAATAGAGTTAAAGAAAATTTAACTTTCGTATATTTAAATTTAAAATAAATTTGGATGTTTAATATGATTTTTATAGTTTTATATTTTAATTAACTTTTAATTTGAAGTAACAGAAAAAATAATTTTAAAATGGCATTACTATTTAATAATTATTTAATCTTAACTAATATAAGGTTCATAATGCAGAATGCAGAGGAACAGTAATTTTTTAAGTTGCATGGAAATTTTATGATGTAAAGTTTTGAGTTTACTTATATAGACGGTTTCAGGGCATGTTCCTTGAAAAATAGAAATTTTGTAAGTTAAGCACATCGTTCGTTTCTCAGTGTAATTATTAAAATGTCATTATCATAAAGTCTATTTAGTGTGCGGGGACAGATTTCCCTTTTTTATTCATTTTACGGGTACAGTTCTTGAGGTCATTGCCTTTGACCTACCCTTCTCAGCTCACTATTGTCTCTGAGTTTTGACTTAAGCGGGTGGGCAATTCACGCACTGTAGGGGTTTCTGTCCCCGTAAGATGTACAACAGCCAGTTAACCTACAATGCTGGGTGTAAAACTTTGGTAGAACAAATCTATCTGCGATGCTTATCTGACACTATACGGCTCAACTAGCATTTTACAGTCAACAAGTACTGTTCTCAAGTAGAGCAGTTCTTGTAAGACTTCGAGTACATATAATTTTCAGTTGAAAAATAGACTCGGCGACCTCCTTTCCATCCCTACAATTATTACAACAAAATTATTTCTGCTTGCAATAAATTGTATAATTTTGTCAAAAACTCAAGCTTACGGCCGCAAGAAGGCGACTGATTACTAAAGCGCTAAAAACCAATCGCCGTTTATGAGTGTTTTCTTTGGTGTGCTGACGATTGAAGATACATGCTGAACGCGGAAGATTTTAATTAGATTTTGTTGCGTCATCATTCTGTCAGATTTCGCAGTCAGATCTGTTTGCTGCTTCATTGCGCCTTTGTCTGCTCTGCCTCCAGTTCACCTTCATACGATTTACACATACTGCACGTTGAGCCCTGCTATAAAGTATACTTAAAAAGCAGCCTTGTGTTCAGATCCGGGTATTGTTTTAAAAAACGTTAGGTATGCAGTAAATTCTATTGATAGCGCAGTTTTATCAGTGACGCATTGGGTAGGATGGCTCGCCGTGAAGACTTTGAATCATTTGACCCGGCTGAAGAGGAATGGTCAGCTTATGCTGAAAGAATGAATCTATACTTTGTTGCCAATGATATCGTCAACGAAGCGAAACAGACAGCCATTCTTCTTACTAAAGTCGGAAAGAACATATGCCCTGATAAAGAGACTCTGTTCGGCGGATCCTCACTGTTCGTGGACTTTCTGATCTGTTGGATTCGAATTACCAACCGAAGCGGATTCACATTGCTGAGCGTTTTAGCATCAATCAAAGAATCCAACATTCTGAGGAGTCAATCAGTGCCTTCGTGGCCAAGTTGAAAGGTTTAGCAAAGTTTTGTCAATATGGGAATTGCTTAGAAGACATGTGTAATGAACTGGGTGAGATTAGAATAGAAAAACTTGACCAGTTTGATTTGATTTCAAAAGTGGAGTCGTTTAGGTTAGAAGTTCAATCACACGGAAGGTTAGCGCGTTTGTCTAGGGAGACAAACTTATGTACCAGATTCCCGAAAGGTGGTTTTCCAAAATCGGGGATCTCTACAGCCAACCTGTTAGGGGTACTACTGTGAGTTCGTTTAAGTGGAAGGGGTTAGGCTCTATCCAATCGCACCTGGAGTATGGATAGGATCGCTTTGACGCAACAGGTCAAAACTAAGACCAGACTGTTAGTCTTCAACTTTAGATTCAGATCCAACCCTACTTGGATCTGAGCAGATTACCTGTATTAGTCCTGGGAGATCTCACCTGGATCTCTTTTCAGCAGCTGAAAGGTAGACTACGATTTACACGCAACAGGATTAATTTATTGACCAAGAACAATATGATTATAATGACAGGGGACAGAACTGTTCCACGGCAACTATTAACTACAATTAGTATTACAATATTCAAAGGGTACAGACTACTAGATTTACCAGAGTTGCCAGCCCTGGGTTGGGTAAGGGTTATTTTAAAGGGATGAGAGAGATTACCAAAATATAACTTTATCAAATTAAGGTCTGACCGGTTAATAGATAGCTAGTCTGAGACCAATTATTAGTCCTCTTCTTCAGGTATTATTACTGGGCACGTTAGGTGTGTTGCGTGACGTGTGTTTAAACTCAAATGTACTCTCTATTAGTCTTTTACAGAGAAACTACAACACAGAGTCAATATAACAGATAATTAGCTAAAATTAACAGAGTGTCGGATATTACAATTCCGGTCTAAGGAGTTGGGTGATCTCGTCAGGTTACACCTGCAACCTCACGAGTGGTTTCGGACGTTTGGGATAGTAAACAGTAGAGGGGTCGGTCCAGGCGGGGTGATACCGGGAGATGGCTACTAACGTAATTATTAAGTAAATTTAATTGATTAATTTAAAGGTTGCTTCGTGGTGCTGCTTTCGATTGACTTCTTCTTCTGAGCAAGTTCTAATGCTGGTCTAAGCCAGAGACAGACAAGGAGTCGAGGCTCCCAGACAAATGATAACAGAAACAATGATAGAGTGCATCTTGAAAATAGGAAAGGTTTTTAAGAGGTTTTAGTCCAACAAAATAGAGTGGTCACAAGAACAGTTTCAGTTTCAGGCTCGGTTTTAGTCTTTTCCCAATGATTAGGTCCGCTGAGGTTACTGTCTCTGTCCCAGACACTATAATCTTTATAGAATTCCAATTCCCAAGTACCTTCGATGATTCGAACTGTATCCAACAGGCAAAGTCTACCGATCAATCAAAATAATCTCCGTTCACTAGTAACTGATTCCAATCGTACTGAAGCTCTCCGGATCAGGTTCCACAGACTACTGATCAGGACAGGACGCTGGCCTCTCGAAGGACCTGAATCAAATGGGTTAAAACCCATTAGTTCAGAATACAAGTGCGGGAATCAAACCCAGCAACTATTACTCACTTATATGGCTTTCGGATAAGCAAATTAGAACTTTAGTTAATTCTGATTAAGATTTTGCTAAAAAACAGAATTAACACACTTTGACCGCTTTCGCAAGATGAAATGTGACTAATTAGGCGGTATTGGCTTGATGTAGATAAAATTTTGCCGAATATGAGTCTTTTGGGCGATTTCCTGCATTGGAATGCCGGAAATCGCCGATTCAACATGTATTCTTTACAGTCATATTCGGTCTGCGCATAATTAGACTTGAGGCCTAAAGGCTTGTTTGCCAGTTAGGACTTTTGCGGCAGGAAAGCACCCGTTTCCTGTATGACAAGTTTACAAGAGTAGAAACGCATATTCGCAAGATTATTCCTTTTAGGCTTATTAGAAGATGGTTTCGTTATAATCCTCAATTCTTACGTAATTACACAATATTATTATGCTAACTAACTATTATTTATGTGATTTTAGGTTTATTTGATGCTTACGTAAAGATATTCACCGTGTATGCCATTAAATCCCATAATTACTTGCTTGCATAGATTAACGAATATAATTCGACGCTTACTGACAGATTTGGATAGTATTTTCGACGTAAAACATTTAACCTTTGCAGTTACTGGTTGACATAAAAAGTCTAAACTGTACAGATGATATACTTTACAAAAATGTAAACTACAACCCAATTAGTTGACCCGTTAGCGAAAACCAGTGAGGGCAAGAATAACAAGTTTAACATAATTCTTGCAATTTTGATTAAAGTTGACTTTTGCCTTTTATGCTAAAGACTGACAAAGTGCACGAGTTATTTTGTGATGCACTGCGAGGATTACTAGCTTGAGATGGATCTACTGGCACAGATCTAGCTAATTAACACATATAATTAATACAAGACAATGGACAGACTTAATTAATCTATGTTACAGATTTTGGGACAAAATTCGGCTCTAAAGAGGTAAAAACAGACCAGCACGAAGTCCTTTACCTGCGATTCGTCCACTCCCTTCTTGCGGGCATGCCTACGTGGACGAATCGAGGACAACCTGGTAATATCCGCTTGTCCTGGGGGTCCCCGTGACCCTGGACCATATTAGTTACCTAATTTGCATATCACCTCGATACCGAAGTAGGTACTCATTCACACTGTTTATCACACTCATATTCCTCAGATCAGTAAGCATTCAACAACAAACAAACATTTACACACATTCACACCATTTTCCTGCCTAGTACAGGAGTTTTAGGACAATTTCACAAGTATTGGCCTCATGCACCGGATGAGAACCAGTGAATTATCATGTGTTGAGATAATCCGTTTTGACTGATATTTTTAGACTGTTTGAAATGCTATCTTTAATTAATGTGGAGTTCGATGTGATTTACAATTTGATAATTGTTGGCAGGATTTACCACGATTTATTACACTTTAAACTTCCCGGATTATCCCAATATTAATAACTACATTATTAATACTCATTCATCCAATTGCCATTCATACTGATTTGACAATCCTCACAGCCCCTATCGTACAAGGGGAGTTTCCGTGAGTTGCCACCACAATTATACAAAATCATTCATTCTACATACATACAAATCAGAGCATTCTACAATCATTCAACCACACATTCTTGAGACTTGGTTAATTTCGGAACCTCACGCTCCATGAGGGGTTTACCAGAATAGCCACCTTAGGTACTTTTTGGGGACACATTCACACATTAATTTTACAACACATTCACGCTTCACTTGTACTAAACATTTATACTTCAGGCTTGCAAAACATTCACACCTCAGACTTACAAAACATTCATACTTCAGTCATACAAGACGTTCATACTTCAACTATACAAAACAATCACATTAATAAACATCTAGCTACTTAGACTAACTAATGAATTAAACTTAGGCTCATTTGTGTAAGAAGTTTGTAAGCCTTGGACTTTGTTGTGCGCGATTTTTACAGCTTTGCAATTCCTCAGAATTGCCTATAAAAGAAATTTTATGGGAAAAAGTTTAAACTTTACAAGTTTGGAAAAGGTATGATTTGAATTTTGGTGAAAGCCAGTGAGTAATAATTGCTAAGCAATTATTACTAACAACAAAGAACAGTTAATTGAACTAAGTACACAGTTAATTAATACTACAAGAATTGAGGAAGCCGGCCATTCCTCTTAGACGGCTGATTAATAATTAATTACATTAAAAGTAAAACGACTCATGTTTTAAGAATTGGCTTTTAAAACACCCTATAGTTTTTGAGACCTAATGATTTTAATGCCGACCTAACGCTAAAAATAAAACATAATACTGACAGTGTAATTTTTTTGTGCAATATGGCTTTTTTTGAGAACATGGCCGGCAACTCCTAGTTGCCGGCTGTGGGGAGTTATTTTCTCTAACTAGCTTATTAATTTCAGAGCCGTAATTAAGGGGCTCTCTAACTAAAAACTACGGATTTGGGGTCCCACTCATAAACCCATGAAAACTACAAAAAATAACCCCAAAAGTGACAAATAAAAAGAGAATCTTTTGGCCATAAAGGCCTACTAATCTTAGGCCAAAAGGCCGTGGCTTGGTAATGAAAAAGAATTAAAATGCGAAAAGTAAAAGAAGAGAAAAGTGGGTACGCTTCAAGACCTCCATCGCACAGGAGGGGTTTACATGAGCTACCCTTATAATTTTGTACTAATTAAATAATAAAATAAAAATGAAATAAAATTGGCCCGGAGGCCCAACATGCTATGGAAATAAAAATTGGCCTTGGGCCCAAAAAATTGCTATAAAATCGGGGCTTCATCGGCCCAAAGTTTCATAAAGAATCGGCCATAAAGGCCTGAAAATGCCATAAACAATAAAGCCCGAAGGCTGAAAGATACAGTATAAAAAATTTGGCCCAATGGCCGAAAAACATAATATGAAAAATTGGCCAAAGGCCACTATAAAAATCCCTAAAATTTTATCCTAGGCAGTAGATTTGAGCCGGGCATAAAAAACCCATGCGGCTCCTCAGTTTGTAGTGTTCGTGCTTGTCTTAATCTTCCTTTCTGGCCTGTGGGCCAGAAAGGTCCCTAAAATGCGTCCTAAAGGGGGACGTGTATTGCTATATTCCCGTACCACACCAGTGGTCCGAGAAACAATACACGCCGGGGGAAAAGGGGAATAAAACGACTGTTCTCAGTCGCTGCTAAACGAACACTGAGGAAACTGAAAATTTTGGGGACCGAGCTGACAGTTTTGCTGACAGCTCGGTGACAGGTCATTAGCGAACTGGGGGCGGAATTTCTCTTTTATTTTAGCTTAAAGCTTCTAGAAAGTTCTAGAACTTTCTAGAAGCTTGCTATCTTTTGCACAGGGCCTGCAGCGGCTGGTTGAGCCAGCTGGGCCATTAAGGACCAAAATTAATGAGATTTGGAAATTATTGCCCCCCAACTGACCCCTTTTTGATGGATATCGGGTGCTGAAATTCTGCAAAATTTTGCGAAACTTTGGTTAACATGTAAACGTAGCCAAAGGGGAAATACTACGAATTTTAGCTTTTGTTTCTACCTTTTACGCAATCTACGTAAGTTACAAGGACTTAAAATGGAAATCTTAATACTCTACGTACTTGACGGGACTCGTTTGGTTAATTTTAATAATAATTTTAATTGGGGGAAATTAATTAAGCCCCCTGCGAACTTTACCTACGTGTTAAATTTGTGTCCTCTTTTTCTTTTCTAGAGGCGAACTTTTGTTGACCTCTTCTTGTTGGACTAGGCCCAACAAAAGTTCACCTGAGGACAATCCTCAAGTACGTAGGAGAAGGAGAAAGAGAAAGGGGAAACAGCAGCGCACCTGGCTGCCTTGTAGTCTGGGAGGTAGACGGCCTCCCAGACAAAGAAAGAAGGGAAGAAAGAAAGGGAGAAAGTTAGTATAAAGCTTTTTTAGAAGTCCACTTTTAGGATTTTCGTTTTTCCGTAAAGTAAGATTACGAAACAAAAGCTAATCTTACTAAAACATTTTTGTTTATAACTCACTCAATATTGGGAGTTAAAACGTGGGGATTGCATTTTTAGAAATGGGAGAAATTTCTCTTTCATATGAGCCTAAGTTGTGTTACCGACTAAAAATTCATTTCTTACGTAATATTTAGCTAATTTAACATAAATTAAGCCTAACTAACACTAATTAACATTGTTAATAACAGATTAAAGCCTTAAAACGTTACAGAACACAAATTATTGCAAATTAACACACTTAGGTACTTATTATGCTTAATTTCTTACGTACTACATAATTGTGTGATTATTTTGTTAAACCATCTTCTAATATAGGTTATTAAACAATGAAAAAGTACTTTTGAAGACTACTGACAAGGGTTATTGCATTCTTTTCAACTAAAGATGTTGAATTCTTTCCACGATAGTTATATATTTTGATTTTACGCCAACATTAGAATTCCTGGATTTTCACGATTCTTCTGTTCTTATGAATTTCTAGCAATGGGAGGGGAAAGTGACCGCACCCGGGCCACTGAAGGAAAGGACACCTGTCCTTTCAGAAATAGGGGATTTTAAGATTGACTTATAGTTGTTACCTCAAGTATAATAGATCGTCATTTTTGACTAGTTAATGCTAACTAAGCTTGTAGGTGCCCTTTTCTTGTGCTAACACATAAGATAATTCTAGGCTTTTCCCTTCGTAGAGTTTATAAAGGGCTTATTTGGGACTGGCAACTCTGGTTTTAACAATTATACAATTACAATTAATTATGGCTTGGACGCAATATCAAAACTAGAACTTAACATAGGCAAGATCTTTGGAGTCCGTTTTTCTGTAAAAAAACTCTTTTGGGACGTTGACCAATTAGAAACTGATTTTTTAACCGCTTTTGAGCAAAAGATCTAAGTCATTCCATTACACATGATTCACGGTCGTTTTGTCTGTGGTCTGCAAAATATCAGAATTCAGTAAAGATTGTTAGCGGAGGAAGATCTTAGTTTACAGCGGGCCATTAGTATCGCCCAAAGCTTGGAAACAGCTAATGCACAGGCACAAGTTTTGCATGGTAATTGCACCTCCAAAGAATCCACGACGGTTCATCGTATTTCAATAAAGTAAAAAAGACACTGTCTTGCTTTCGTTCTGGAAAGTTTTCTCATTTGGCTCACGATTGTTCACCACAAAGGTTTAACCTGTCATAAATGCCAAAAGGTTGGGCATCTGGCCCAAGTTTGCAGAAGCAGTGTTTCTGCAGCCTACAGTGTGAACCATAAAGGTGGAAAGACGATCAAGCCCAGTCTGAGATACGGAAAACAACGACGCACGAATTGTGCAGATACTTCGATAATGTATCGGAATCAGTAAATGAGGAACTCAAGAAAGAAACTTTGTACAGTGACAGTGAACAGTTAGTGTTTTATATTATAGAGCTCTTGAAAGGGGGAATTCTGTTAAACCCTTCTGTGTACCAATGACGGTTAATAATGCACCTGTTACCATGGAAATCAATACCGGCGCCGCCATTACGGTTATCGATAAAACTACTTGGTCCAGAAATTTTGCTTTGCCTTTGAACCCCATGAACATTACTCTCAAAGAGTATGGGGACAGCGTATTAATACTTGTGGTGAAGCCGTGGTAAAGGTGACATTCGGTAACCGAACAATTGCCTATTGTAGTTGCCGATGTAGCTGGCCCTCCGTTGCTGGGCCGGACCTGGTTGGAAAAATTGAAACTGGACTGATCTGAAATTTTCCTTTGTCACTCTCTCAGGGTGAATGACCTTTCACCTGACATTCAGAAAATTTTAGACAAGTTTCCTAAACTTTTTCAGCCGACCCCCGATACTATGAAAAGTGCGACTATGAAAAGTGCGACAAAAATTCACCTTAAAAAGTCTGCAATCCCGAAATTTTTCCGACCCCGTACTTTTCCTTTTGCACTGAGGAAAAATGTGGATGCAGAAATAGACCGACTGGTTTCTAATGGTATCATTGAACCTACGGAATATTCTGAATGGGCTTCACCAGTGGTGCCTATGGTTAAGCCAAATGGATCCATTCGCCTTTGCGGAGATTATAAGGTTACAACTAATCCGTTTGTGGAAATTGACAATTTACCTGTGCCACAGGTAGTGTTGTGCCGTTAAGAAATTTTCCGGGCCCGGGCCTACTAACCTCACCGGGCCGGGCCCGACCCGGGCCCGAAGGCCCGATTCAAGACCCGGGACCGGAGGTTCGATTCAAGGCCCGGTAGGCCCGGAGGGACGATGTCAGGCCAGGGCCCGGAGGCCCGATTCAAGGCCCGGCAGTCCCGGAAGCCCGAATCAAGGCCCGGTAGGCCCGGAGGCCCGATGGAAGGCCCGGTAGGCCCGGTGTCAGGCCCGGGCCCGGAGGCCCGACTCAATGCCCGGAGGCATAGACGACAAGCCGGGCCGGGCCTGCTCTTCCAAAATCCGGGCCCGAGCCCGAAGGCCAGGCCCGGGCACAACTCTAGTCTAGTCACAGGTACAAGACCTAATGACAAAGTTGGCTGGAGGAAAATATTTCACAAAGTTAGACATGTCCCAAGCGTATCTGCAGATGCCATTGGATGAAGAAAGTCAATTGCTGACTACCATCTGTACTTCCAAAGGATTGTTCAAACTGAAGAGGCTACCCTTTGGAATTTCCTTAGCTCCAGGAATTTTTCAATGTAGAATGCATTCCATGGTTAGCCACCTTGACCAAGTGGTATTTTGTTTGGACGGCATCGCTATCACTAAACAACTAAGGAAGAACTTCTCAGCAACCTGAGGAAGGTGTTAAAGATTCTTGCTGCCAACAACGTGAATCTTAACTTGGAGAAATGTATTTTTCTGAACCATCAATTAAGTATTTGGGTTTGGTGGTAGACAAAGACGGAATCCATGGATCATCAGAAAAGATCAAATGCATCTTAGACGCCAAAGAGCCCACAAATGTTTCGGACCTGAGAAGTTATTAGAATTATAGACCGAACTAAAGGGGGAGAAGATTATATGGCTGCAAATACATTAAAAAGCAGCCTTGCGTTCAGATCCGGGTATTGTCTTGATTATGTTTTATGCAGTAAAGTCTATTGATAGTGCAATTTTATCGCACGTTAACGGAGCGCTGACTTTTGCACACATTTTGAGCGTCCAAGTTAGTTTCTGAATATAGTGTATTCGCGGTCAGCCGCGAAAAAACTCAAAGTATCGGAACTTAACTCGTCCACAGTTCAATAACCTGTAACCCTCCATTTTTAAGATTTCTTCCAAGCGTCATACACTAATCTATATCTATATGGGTGTGAAATGAACTGATGATTGTACTGGGATTGAATTTGAATGAGCTGAGTGGAGATACACGTACTGGTTTAAATTATTCCACTCAATATGTCTCTTCTGTTTACCCTGATCCCTGATCTCTGAAATTAACGATAACGTATCAGTACTTTTTTATAGCTTAGGTAGTGGTGAGTGATGAAATAGGTACATGTAGTGACGAGATAAACTTAGTCTTGCCTGCTCAGAATAATTTCTGTTAATATAACATAAACGAAATACGAGACATGAGGGAAACGGAAATCTGGGACAAGACAAAGTGTAATCACGCAGGAAGTGCATATTTTCTGCCTTTACTTTCTACTCTGATACCTTTACATACCCACGCTTAATACTTTCAGGGGGGGGGGAGGCAAGACGGACAAAATGTGGAGTACCCACACTGTGTTTCAAAAGTTTCAAGTTTAATATGTACGTCAATTTTTGTAAATGGCAAAGTTAACATTTTAAGTTTGTGCAAGTGATGACTGGACAGCAAAGTATACCTGTTTGTCGACGGAAGTAAGACAAGTGCCCCCTTTCCCTACAACCATGCTTGATGGTTACATATGTCTTTCCTGGTTTTCGGTGTACTTCCATTTCCGTTTCCGAACAATTAGACTCCCTTTGGCTTATTTTCGGTTAAATGATAAGAGAGTAGTTTTGATTTTCATAAAGACTAGTGTTGGGTCTTGTTGCACAAAGCTCCGTTGAGTTGCTTGGTTTTGTCAACAATATATATTGTAGTGGGCAGCAATTGTATGTTTATTGCGTGATAATTTTTGTTGTACAACATTATATCATATGGCCTAACACGGTGCGAAAGTCAAACTTCAAGCCATCACGACATAAAGCCTACCGCTGTCTGAGATCAGCGATAAAAACAGCTGCCAAACGACGGGCAAATGAAATAACGAACGAAACCAAGATTGTCACTACAGCACTTCTAAAATTGCCAGAAAAATTACAAATCTTACATTGAAACTGTAGAAACAATTCGTGGTATATTTCCCCATTTTTAAAATTTTTATCAATTTTCGTATTAACGGAATATTTGGGTCAAAATTTTTATTTTCATCTTACTTTATTAAACTTCAGCTTAAAATAATTCCGTTACAAAGTTGGCTGACGTATAAGTACTCTTTTCGATTGAATCCGATCCATGTAAACTTAACTCTGCTACTGATAGATTACTGATAGATTAATGATCAGAACACAAAGGACAACGAAATCACATTTATCATGAAGTTTAGTTAATGACCAAAACAACGCGTTTTTCTCCTACGGTTTCTAATTTATCATAGTCCATACACATACTTCCCGTTTTCAAATAAACAGAATCTCCTAATGGACATTTTGAATAAAAACTGCTTAATCAAGCTAAAATCCTTTGCGCACCTGGTTTATCTTCCATCAGTTTTGCTACGTAATCCGCCATGTAGACTGAGTGTTGTTCACTCTGGCATTAAGCCCAACAAATACTGGTCTTAACACCAAGTTGACACTGGACTTATGCTTGGAATTTTTTATTGCAAATCTCTTTCGAACAATAGTATTTTTCCTTGCAGTTTGATAGCCAAATAAAGTTTGTGTACATAAAATAAAAAATATATGACAAGAGGAAGGCAGAAACAGTCCTTTGCGTGAACAGAATAGGATTATCTTTCCCATAAGATAGCCCCCTCCCCTACCCTTTCCACGTCCTACATGGAACACAAAATTATTAGGCCGTCGATACCGAGAAAGCAAGCAGGGAAAACTGTACTCAGACAGTATTCTGATCTGTCTCTCTAAAATGTGGGGAGTTCCGTCTTTCAGGATAAGTTAGCTTGTATTAACGGCAACAAATAAAGGGCAGGTCAGGTGAAAATCTCTGTAAGTGAACGGATTTAGGCTATAGGAAACTTATGGAAAGTATTAATGGCATAATTTGTAATTTGCATCATGCATCATTCAATCTATGTATGTCATACATAGTTCTGTTCTTTTGTCATATAATATGTCCCCGTGACATCAATTTCACCTGGTTAAACTGTATTTCTCCCTGACATTTTAGGCCTCGTAGGAAGAGTTGTTAAGTGTATAAGTGTGAACACTACGTAAATTCTTTCAAAACCTAATATAACCTAACCTACATAAACTCATTACAAGGAGCGATCAAACCAATTTCACCCCCGTTGCTTGGTGAACAATATCTCTCTCATGCTGTTCCAAGCTAATCATAAGAAACATCTTCCTATTACATACCTTTGCATGCCTACCTCCCTTAATAATACGAAAGTGTTCCTAGCAACGTCTGCCTCCTTTTTTACCCATTATTACCTGTTTCCAAACAGTAATAATGATTGCATCTGACAAAATTGTTGTAATTCTAAGTTCAACGCCTACACCAGAAAAATCAAAAGTCAGTTAATTGATATTGATACCTAATAATATATTTCCGTGTAGCTATTTTCAAGGAAAATCATGGGGTATATTAATCATCAAAATTGCTAGTATTCCCACAGCATTGGGAATGCGTGAATATGCTGTAATTGCTCTGGTATAGTAAACACTGATTTTTGGATCGATAAGGAGTCTCAATTTGTTTTGAAAACTCTGTTGTTATAAAAAATTAGGCATAGGAATGATTGATAGGCTTAATATGAGAATTGCATTGATGGCCCGGTGGTTAGCATGCGAAGAACTGTTTCGAAGCAGAAGGCCGTGGGTATGAATTCTGACCGGTTCAGTTCTTTATTTTCAATCATGAGTGAAAAGCTGGACTTCCCTCTTCACCTCCCTTTCCTTGATTACAATGTGCTTGGGGGGGTTTCATCCCCTCAGACCTGGACCCAGAGGGGTCCCTTACCCCCCCCCCCAGAATCCGGAGTGTTCCGGTTTTTTGGCAAACAACTGGAAAATCCGGTTCACCCCCTCAGAACTTCCCCTCCTGCACATATCTGTCCTTGACTGTGGCTTCAAGTCCGCAGAGTGCCGGATCCCTCTCGTATTGGCTTCTCCTCGGTTTCCTCTTGGTTCACCAGCCCTGGTAGAAGCGGTTAGTGTTTGAGGCCGGCCGAGGTTTCACCGGCCGGTCCGGCCGGACCCTGTGGCCGGCCGGCGGCCGGTGAGCCCATAGGCCGGCCGGTGGCCGGCCGCCCGGCCGGCTACCGGCCTGGAGCAGTTTGCGGAGCAGCTATTATGACTGCTAAGATACTAATTTTCGGGTGTTATATTACGAAAACGAAGTTGTACGTGTACACTGATTGCACAAACCAGACAAAAACTAGAGTTGGTGTTCATTTTAAGCTTAGTTGGTCTAAACTGTAAATTTCTGACTGTTGATTTGCATCCCGGCCGGTGGCCGGCCGGTCGGTCAGTCGGCCGTTAGATAAACGAGCAAAAGTGGCCGGCCGGAGTACAGGTGATTGGTACGGTGGTGTAAGCCTGTCTGTCTTCAAAGCCCAACCCCGACCGCGCCCATTCTTTTCTTCGCTTTTCCCTCTCTCTCCTAGGTAGGTCCTGGTTTCAAAGCGGACAGGGTATCTGACGCTTGACGTGTGGGCTTTTCCTCGATTTCTTCTTGGTCCTGCACTATCATTTTTTGGTGTTTTATTTTATTTAGCCAAAGTGGAAAAAATTAGATATAGAGATAGGATTTTGAGCGTTTTTGTTATAGTTGACGTCCCGTAATTTTCACAAATTCTGCGCCGATTTTGTCGGCTGTTTTTGGTTACCCCTTGGCCATTTTTTCGTTACCCCTTGTCCCCGACGGCGATAGGGCTTGTACCTTGTCCGGGTTGGGGGGCTTGGACCCCACCCAGATCCCCCCGCGTTAACCTATGGTGTCACTGGTTAGTTAGTGTAAACAAATAGTATATCAAATGATTTGTAAATTTTCTGAAAACACGAGACTACCTAAGCCACAACCAGTCTGGAAGATTGATCTTGCAAGTATTTAGCTATAGACTGTTCAGATTCTATCTTGAACCAGAAGTAAGATACAAGGCTGATTAAGGTGCATAATGCCGTGCCAATGCGACTGAACTCATTAGATTTAGTTTTGGATACATAAGCTACTTACCCTTGTTTATTTCGTTGATGCTGTTACTTATTATGATTAATTCAAAGGCAATGGGATTCTCAGAAATGCTTTATATATATATATATATATATATATATATATATATATATATATATATATATATATATATATATATATTTGAACAGTCACAACATACGTACAAATAAATTTTGACATTTTAGTTTTAGTAAAGTTTAGTGTTACATTTTCGAGAAGACTTATTCCGCCTTGCCTGAAATGAGAACTTAATTATGAATCATGTATAGAATCTGCAATACAAGTTAGCCTATATTAACCGGATATATCTCTTATTACATGACTACTATTGTATACTTTCTTGTATACTATTGTATACTTATTGTATACAAAACTTTGTTGTTGGTGCTGTTGTTAATTATATTCTATATTGGAGGATCTTTAATTCTAATGATTACATACTAACCGTTACGTATGAAAAGCTTTCATTAGAATTTCTTTAAGAGATTGATTTTAATGAAGCAAAGCTGATTCAGACTTCCCATTGGACGTTAATAAGCTTATTAGAGAAAGACGTGAAAACACAGTGCAATAAGATAATAATTACAAAACCACCCTAAAGTGTCTCGTGCACCTTTACATTGCTTTATATATTATATCTCTGACATATCTATTCGAGCACTGTTTTGTGTTATAGTTAGTAGAAAAAATTTCACCCCAAAAACGACAATTCTGAATCTTTTCACCGAAGCGGCTAACCATGTTTTTTCCAATTGCAATGGATCCATTGTACAAAAACTGTTACCTAATACCTATTGAAATTTGGTATATTTGTGTTAGTTATATATAGCTAAAATGACTGCTAAAACTGCAAGGCAAGTCGGTCGTGCAACCACTTTTCCTGTTGTTCGTTGACAGATCTCTGTGTCGCTTGCGGTTAACAATTCAATGTTCTACTAGCAAAGCATGTATAGAAAGTATTCCAATCATTTTTCATTCCTGATTCCCTCACAGAAGAAGGAAGGAACTCTAGGCTTTTTACTGAATTCATCAAAGCTGGAAGTTTGCTTTGGGCGAAATTAATATCTATGAATGTTGCATCACCAGCCAACCCGTGATGTTGACATTCTATACCATGAATACTGTTGCCTCACAAGGAATTAATTTGTATGATGCTTTATTGGCTAATTTTAGTATGCTTCAAAATTTACAAATACGCATAAAAATCAACCTGGAAAAACAAGCAAGATTAACGTGACTGATTTCTTTCACGTCCGAGTCAAAGTTTACCCTTAGGAGTTTAAATAGATGTAGGCTTCAAAGTCTTAGAGCCGCATTTAATAAAGTCACTTGAGAACAATAGAGAGTCTAGCCTATTACTCTTTCTGGCTTTTTAGACAAAAAATAGACATCCAAGTCAAATGTACGCAAAATGTCAGAATGGGTTCCTTCAGAAATTAGCTTATCCAATTATCCATCAATTGTAGACATCTCCTCAAACAGTGTCTGATTTTGAGCATTCCCTATTTTCTTATGGACCAAAAACGAAGTTTGAGAGTATTATAAATTGAAGCCTAAGCGTCCAAAACTTGTGCTAGCCAAATGGTTAAAATTTTTATCTGTAAAAATGTCAAATTTAGATTAATAATTTGAAACACTGTTCACCTGATTGCGTTGAATTTGTTTTTCATATTCGAATGTGCTATTTACTACCGGTTTAAAATTTTTGTATACTGATTCTTGTCATCCAGAATGATCGTAAACGGCGCCTACCGTTTCCAATTTCACATTTGCTTACATGTTCATTGATACGTTATTTGTTTAGTTAAATAAAGTTATTAAATCTGTGTAAAATTTTGAACCTGCCCACAGCATTTACTTTGAAATTTTTTCCAGTCGTTCAGTGGCAGATTTTGTTACTATAACGGACTCTTTATTTTATAATGTGCATGCAGTCTGTCCATAAAACATAAGCTTCTTATGTTTTACATATATTTTACATTTTTCATATATGTTTTACCAAATAATTTTTATTGAAGATATCATCTGCCATATTATACTATGAATGATAGTACCTACAATATCACGATCTGTTATTCCGTCTCCGAAATTTCTCCTGATTTTGTGGACCTGCTGGGATTTCAATGTCTAATCTGGGCTCTATACGCCCTGATCATGTGTTGTGGTCTTTTGGGAAATTCTGTGGTAATTTACTGCATTTGCTGCGAAAACATTTCCTTTAGTGTCCGAAAGGTATTTGTGCTCTCGTTGGCCTTTTCTGACATGCTCATCGGACTTACTGCTTTGCCCATTACAGCAGTTACCATTGTTTATCGTGAATGGATATTTGGCAGATTGCCATGTTACAGTATAGGCTTTGTACAAGGAAGCTGTGTTTTCATATCCAGGTAACGTCAATAATTAACATTTTACATTAAACTAATCAAATTTAGAAATCAATACAGTAGGAAACGGGTTTGATTCTATGTTAAACTTCAAAATAATTTTCTAGGCTCGCGGAATTTCTTAATTATATATATTCATTTCCTAATTCTTCATGAAAATCGTCGGTACAATCTTAAGGTGGTGACTCGTGTTGGGCACATATTGTTGGTTGTCGGCTCAAATCAAGATGAAATTTGATGAAACTTGCCAAAAGACGTTCATTTTGCGTGCTAACACCCTCCGCATAGTCCCGGTTTACAAATTCGACAGCTCCGTACATGATAGTTTTTTCCGATTTCTCATAGCTGGGCAGTTATGACTATATTCATTCTAAATCGAACGGTCTCGCTGAGCTCTAAAGTTTTGCTTTTCGAAACAAGTTTCTAGCTCTTCTCTATTGTGAGATATAGTCGATATTCTTATTTTTCTGATGAAATCTTGTCATTTTTGCAGAATTCAAATAATCCACCATTTCTTGAGCTACGCAAACCGTAAAATTAAACTGAAGGTACCGATTTAAAGGTTCTTGTCGAGGCCAATAATCCGTGTCATGATAATCTTCCAACTGCTATCCCGTACGCTGCTATCATAAAAAATGAGTTTTTGCAAAACCATGACAACATTTTCTGCATCCTTTGTGGAGCATTTACTATTCGCGCTAGAGGGTTGCTTAGTAGACCTGTTTTACCAAAAATACCCAGGGACCCTCTTTATTTACCCCGATTGCTGCTTTCTAGTTAAAGTGGTCGCTTGCCAAAGTTGGGAAAAGTAGGCAAAATCCAGGTTGCGCATACTTGCTTTAGTGATTATTCTAAAATTATTCTAAAAAACTATTTAGCTAATTTCTTCTTAACGAAGAGCGATTTCATGATAAGTAAAAATGGGTCCCCAACTATTTTGCTAGTTGTATCGAATCCTGTAGCCGATGCCTCACAAAAAGATTTAATCCAGTCTGCAAAAAATTGGAAAATTAAATTACTTCGAAAATGCAGTAAAACAATTTCCGAAGACTAAAATTAGTTTTATTCTATTCATTAGAAAGAGAAACTGTTAAGCTGCATTTTGGTATAAAATGGTTTTTTAATTCCAAATAATGAACGAGTAATAAGGATTCAAAGTTGATGTCTCCAAAAGGAATCACCACCTTAAGATTGCAGTTTGTGATAAATTCATGAACAGACAAATTTCTATTTAACGTTAATTTTCCAGAAAATACATCAATTCATGGCTTACATTGAAATCCTATGATACATTTCCTTGCAAGTCGCGCATCTAAAATTTCTTGAGTTCCCCCAGGTCGACTCTAACTTAGTCGTGGCTAAGTTAATGAGTTAACAGTAGTAATTAAATTTGCTAAATAATAAATTATCAGTTACTAATATTAATAACTGTATAGTTATAATAATACAATAATAATAATAATACTAATACTACTACTAATAATAATAATAATAATAATGTTTTATTGTCGAAGATAGTGGTGCACTCGTTTGCATACTAATAAATTAATAAGAAGTATTAGTTTAATGCACACGTTATTCAACAGTTTTTGTGTTTAGTTTAACCTTGGCTGCAATTGCGATTGATCGATACATTATGATCATATATCCAACAACAAGTTGTGTGACATATCGATTGGTAACCAATGCCGTTATTGGCATCTGGTTTTTTGGTTACGCCATTGCTTCACCGATAGCCGTTTTTTCAACATATGAACGGGTAGGTAATGAAATTTGTGGGTACTTTTGCCAAGAGCGATGGCCGTCGGAACATCTAAAACTGGCCTATGGTTCAGCAGTACTGTTGATACAGTACGGCCTACCTTTGGCTGTGACAATTTTCTGCTACTACTCCATAGCAAGACAAGTTGCTTTGCAAATTCAAAAACGTCGAAAACAGCAAGTAGTCTTGCCAGGAGCAGAGCATAGACTGATTAAAAGACGAAGGAAAACTAATCGTATGACGTCGTTAATGGTGGCATCCTTCATGATAGCTTGGCTGCCCCTGAATACGGTCAACTATTTGCACCAGCTGCGACTTATAAATCCTGACATTTTTCTGCCCCTTTTCTCCATGGCGCATATCATTGCTATGTCCTCCATTGTATGGAATCCCCTTATTTACTCTTGGTTCCATGAACCATTTAGAAAAATTTTGAGAAAATTGACGTGTCGGAGGCAGGCATATAATCGACCGCTCCTGCTGGTGGATGGAAGAGATTTCAGAGATGGACCACTTTAAAGATTCGATGTAAAGACAATTGGGTTTTGATATCCGCAAACAAATTGCTAAATGACTATATGCTAATAAAAAGTTAACATGAGTTTTATGGCATACTGGAAGAGTGAAACGTTTAAGATATTTTTAATTCAAAGCATTCTTTTTTCAAATAAAATGATTGTTCTCTATACATTTTGAACAATTTCTGTTCCGTGATAAATAGCAGACGCCAGAGTTCATACCTTCATAAAAGAATGACAAACGTTGTGTACAGGCTGAAACTGTCACTCTCTAAGCTCAGCCCCTATGCCAACTTTTGTTACCCCGTTACTACGACATCGGATCGGGGTTAAGTTAAGAACAGTTATTCTTTAAACTTGATTGGGTACTATTTAATGAAATGCAGTGATGTTTCAGGCACTGACACTGAAACTGAAACTAGGTTTCAGGTTGTACAGGTTTCAGTTTAGTTTCAGTCACTTAAACTGAAACTATATTGAGAGGAGACCTGAAACTGAAACTGAAGTTATTTTAGCCCGCAGGTATAAAAGGTTAGGTATTAGGTTATTTTAGTTATTTTCTTCCTGAAACTGAAACTAATTTGAGTAAAGACCTGAAATTCAAACTGAAACTAGTGTCAGTCTTTCCTCAAAACATGAAGTTTTGAAGAATTTAAGCTGCTATATTTCGTTAATATTTTGCAGTGGGAGCCTAAATATCATAATACATGATTTCGACAAGGCATTGGATTGGTTGTTATGGCTGGAAAGAGGACACCAAAATGAACATTTTTGCTTTTACAACCGCTGAGCTGTTTCTTGTGGCTGAACACAATCTAGAACGAACAAACAGCAACAAACACGAACAACGAACATCGAGCAAAAACGAGTATGGGGGTCTAAAAATGGCCATTTTCGAGGAAATCAGTTTTTTAAAATTACCACAAAATCTTACGGACAATTTTAGTTTATTTATACTCAGCGGATACGCAGTCTCATAGTTGGAAGCGGCTAGTATTTTGGCGACCCGCCCCGCCCCGCAGCCACCTGATACCCGCAAGATACCCGCAAAGTTATTACTGTTACTATTACTATACGATTACTGTGCTGTTGAATTTATTCAAGAAATGCAAACAGTGCAAAATAAACTTTTATTTAAAGGTTCTAAACTTCAATAGCGTATTGATATGTGCTGCTGAAATATGGAAATCAGTCCAACTTGCCAAATTTTGTCGAAAAGAAAAGTCTAAACTTTAAATTTAAAATTTAAACTAACTGAAAAAATTTAAACTAACTGATACATTTAATTAGGGATCCATCAGGGCTTGGGGCCCGATGTCATTTTCGGTGGTTAAACCCATGGATCGTTCGTTATATTTCTTATCGATTTGAATGAAAACAGCAATAGTAATTTTGTTGATACTATGGTACTTTGTTGATACTAAGGTATCTGGCCTTAGTATCAATAATGGCCGGCCAAGCCATTGGCAGTTGGCCGAGAATTTCTGGGCCAATTGGCTTGGCCGGCCATTGGCCGTTCCCGTTGACAGGCCAATTGGCCGTTGGCCGTTCGTTGGCCGTTGGCCGTTGGCCGGCCAATTGGCCGTTGGCTTTTCGTTGGCCGTTAGCTGCTGACTGTTGGCCGGCCAATTGGCCATTGGCTGTTTGTTGTCCGTTGGCCGTTTGGCCCGTCGTTGGCCTAGCTCAGGCGTATTGGTTTTCATATCTACACTGACAGAGAACTGGTTTTCTTGTGCGCTCTTTCTACGGTTAACGTTATGTTAAGAGTTTGCAAGTAAAAATAATATGCGGAAGGGTGAACGAACGGCATACTCGCAAAGTAATACGATTTCGAAGACCGACTTAACCCATTTCTTTATATTCACCCCAACGCAATGCACACATCAACATACGTGTAGCGACGAATGTTTATATTATTATTCCATAATACTGACAAAAGTGTTGAAAGCTTCAGGCTTATTGGACCCCCGTTAGCATAATGTATAATCAACGAATATTAATATTCCATAATACATACAAAGAAGTGTGAAAGACTTCAAGCTTAACTATATACGGAAGGGCATAACTTTTTAGAAAATTCAAGATAGCATATTTAAACTCATATTGAGAGCAAACTAAATATTTTATTGCTATTGCTGGTCGGAGAATTATCACTATTCAAATTATCAAATTCAAAATTCAAAAATTTTCAAAATTATAACCATTCAATCATACATTAACATAGGGTCGGATCCTGGTGGGGGGGCTTGTCCCAAGAAAATTCTGAGGGGGCTTGTATGTACTTTGAACCGATTTCCGAGGGGGGCTTGTAACACAAGCATAAATTAACGCTAATAGTAATATAAACTCAAAATGTTTAAAGAAATTGAAGAAAATTTCCAATTTTTAGAAAAAATCTCAAAATTTTGATCAATTTTTTGGAAAAAATAGGAAATTTTAGTAAAAAATTCCGGCGAAGCCGGAAATTTTTTGGAATTTTGGTGCGAATACCTATTTTTTCCGGCCATTTCTGCTTACCCCTTGCCCAATTTTTCCGTATCCCTTGCCTCTAGCGGCGATAAGGCTTGTACCTTGTCCGGGTTGGGGGGGCTCGGACCCTCCCCCCATACCTCCCCGTGTTAACCTATGCATTCAATGGTGCTGCGTGTTTGCCGGATGCCGGCTCGACCAACGGCCGGCCAACACTCGAGCAACGCGTTGGCCGTCATCCTAAAATTTCCCCGACAATTGGCTCCAACCCTATCCATTTAAAATAAAGAAGAACAGCAAAATTTTAGCAATGTTTCGGGGTTTGCTAGAAAAATTCCCATCTGGGCTTGAAAACAGCAGGTTGGCCGCCCGTTGGCCAGTCATTCGCCGTTGGCCGTTGGCAGTTGGCCGGCCATTGGCCGTTGGCCGACCAACGGCCAACGGCCAACGAACGGCCAATTGGCCGTGGGCCGTTGGCCTTTCGCGGGCCCTGGGCCGTTGGCCGGCAACCGGCCAATAGGCCGTTGGCCGACCAACGACCAAAGTCCGGCCAAGCCAGTAGGCTTGGCCGACCAAACATCCGGCCAACGCCCAACACTAATTGGGAAGCTGAAGGCCGGGATGTCCTGCGTGAAACATCTGGAGGCGTGACTGTGGTAGCAGTACTGTACCGACACTGTACTGATGGAGCTGTAGTGCGAATTTTGCATTAAACAGATCAATTCATAAGTTACAACAATGCTTTAATTAATGGCATAATTTCTAGGTACCCGTAGTTTCTTGCACGTACATACATATATTTAACATTAAAAGAGAAAAACAACAATAATAGATTTAAAAATATAAACAACTTAGTGTTTATACTTTTAATTATATATTAAAACTTTGAAATCTATGAAGTCCTGACGTGCACGAGACCTGACGAGTCATATCACTGCCGCAGGGTTATCGACCCCGATCTTCTTAACCCGAACACTGTTGAGAAAAAGGAAAACAAATTCCAGATTCTTGAAGCCAGCTAGCTCACAGTTTGGACAGTTTCTAGCTAATTTGAGAAAACATTTAGAGTGAACCAGGAATTTTATCCTTTAGTAGGAGTCTTAACTGAAGCAGAATTAAAGAGAAGAATTACTACATAGCATGCCATCCTATAAATCAACCTTGTATCAGCTCAGGTCGTGATTCTGCAAGAATTAGACTTCGTGCGTGACGAAACGGAGTTTCTTGTCCTCCAAACCCATATCAGTTGACGGCTTTGGTAGTGATATTTTTGGTTCTTCATGATATTTATGCGTTGGTTTGCTTTGCTTCTCTGTGGAATCAGCTGAGGGTCGGTTGATCATGTGCTTCAGCTATGATCTCCTTTGTCTTACTGTTAGTGACAAAAGGTTTAGCTACAATTTGTGATCCTGCAGCTCCGGTTGTGATCAAGTCTTACACGGAATTAAGACCTCGATTGTGAAATCTGCAGACAATCCGCACGTCATCTCTGGCAAGGGATACTGTGCTGTCTGTCTTACCAATGTAAGCGTTACACCTAAACATTGTAGATCATGCAACAAGTGTTTGGAAAACTTTGATCACCACTGTGATTGGACTAATAATTGCATTGGCTTTATTTTTAGTCTTCCTAACACGACTTCAGCCTGCATCGTCGTTTTTGTCTTCAATATGGTTATGCTAGGTATATACTGCGGGACACCAGAACTGATAAAAACTTCTTTTTATAGGATTCCTGTTAGCTGAAGATTATAGCGAGGTTTAGACATTTTTCTGGGAATTTTGTGCCTAATCGATTGCTGTGGAATTTTAAGGCGTATGTACGTACATTTGTACGTCTTTATATCTTACAAATATTTTATGGTTCCATAAATTTGTTTCCTTTGAGAATGAGCCAGCAACCTTACCGTAACTAAGCTTTAGGTATGGGTGCTAAATCAAAAATATCTGTCCTCCAAAGTGAAGAAGATACGAGGAGAATGCAAAGGCTATTCAAAAGTTAACCACTAAAAGAAGTTTGATACCATTCGCAACGAATACTGTTTTTCCCGTATAACCGGTACTGCTAACTAAAAATCTTGTATAATTGGAGTTGTAAAAATAAAGTGAACGCCTTTGTTCCTGGCAGCCTAATGTAAAGTTGGAAGTGTACGAACAACCAAACTTTACGAGGGGGACACTGTGCACAAAGGTAACGTCGAACCTGGAGGAGATGTAGTTCCAGTCGACCCAACAAACCTCGCCAAACTACCTAAGTGAAACCTACCGAACGGAGTTAAACCGCCGATGAAGAGCAAAGACTCAACTAATAAATGAACTACCCCAAGTTTTCTGAAAAGTACATACTCAAAGAATCTCTCTACCTACCCAAATATTCTTAGAAAAGCCCTACTTACCGACTATACAATTCTAAGACAAAAACCTAACTAAAATAGACACCCTAAAATGGCCCGAAAACGAGACCACGTTTACTTAAAAATTATGCTTGACAAAAGGGGCAAACCCCGAAAATGCGTACAGAATTTAGAATGAACTACAATGTAGAATACCAAAATACCAAAGTGATACACAAAGACTAAATACTAATTAAAAGAACAAGAAGAACTCAATTAAATCAGACAACTACAGTGAATAATTATTATAAACTACCTAACAAGAAAACTTAAACCTTCAGAATAATTTTTAAAAGCTTCTGAGGAAATTGAGAAAGAATTAAAGACTTCATAAAACAATACAAAATGAATAGACAATGAGAGTCTAGCTCTACAGGGTCACCCTGGAGCGACTAAAGTCTAAAGTGGTACAGCTACTGTCATATTTTAGTGGAAAGAAAAAGAAAATTTCAAGAAAGAAAGAAAGAAAGAAAGAAAAGAAAAAGAAAGAAAGAAAGAAAGAAAAGTTGCATAAGAAAAGAAACTTCAGTGACCCTTGGTAGACTTCTGTTGACTTGACAGCTGTTGTCAAATTGGCCAATTTCAAAGGAACCTCCAATGTTGTGATATTTGATCTTTGCTTTCACTGCTAACACACATGTATCTTAAGCACTGCTTTAGTGGACAAGGCAATTGAGTTTACGTAAGACAGAAGGTTAGGTAGGCTGGGTTGGTATGACATGTGTCCATCAAATTTATGAGGACGAAACTTTCTTTCTTTAAAGAAAGAAAGAAAGAAAGAAAGAAAGAAAGAAAAGAAAGAAAGAAAGAATCTTTCTTTGCACTAAAATAAGACAGTAGCTGCACCCACTTTAGACTGTTAAAATACAGGAAGTGAAAGCACAGCTAATATAGGGCAATTATGGGAGCGCAAAGAAAGACACACGACCTCTCAATAAGACAGAAAAACACAAGACTGAACAATATTGGGACGTCCAGACAGAACTGGTTTTGAAAGAGCGTGGAAGAATTTGATTGGACAATTTTGAGACTCCCTTGAAAGACAGGATGCTGGGAGAGGCTTCTAGAGAAAATAGACGACTAAACAGCGCCACCTATTGACTAGGCTGGCTGATACACATATGCATAATTTACACATACACACACTAAAACTCTCAAGCAAGAAACTTCCACATAAACTTCGCACGATAATTTCAAACAATTTTCACAACATACTTTCAACATAAATTGCACACATTATAACTCACTCTTAATAATATTTCTAACACAATTTTAACCTAAAATAAATTCGAACACATACATTAACATTTTTAGAGGACTGACGTCACGCCGCCTCATTACAGTTGTAAAAATAAAGTGAACGCCTTTGTTCCTAGGAAAAGAAAAGGCTGCATAAATATATGAGTTAAGATATTTCTGATGTAGGTTGGTTTACTTTGCTGATTTAGATTATTGCTGTTTCTAAAAAATATTTAAGCTCGGTCATGACTTAATGATGAAACTGTACACATAATACTAATTAATAATAGTAATACATAATACCAAGAGTCCATAATTAATTCCTTGGATCAAGTAAACAATTTCCCCCCCCCCAAATTCCCAAGTAAACTATCTCCCCCCAAAGCTTTATCTCACTCAAAACTTGACCAAATTGGTTAAAACTTTATGTGGGTGCATTCCAACACATGTCTGATAGATTGATAACAAAATTTTTAAATTTAAAAAATTTTAAAAATTTTTAAGTTTTTTAAGGGGGGACCAAGGGGAACCAAAACATTTTGTGTCTCCGATTTTGCTGAAAAGTTGTATATAGGGGTTTTGTGTGTCGTAGAACACGAATTTGAAGTCCGTTTTTCGATTCAGCTTTTCGTTAGTTCAGTATAAGCTTACATCTTAAGCTTACTACTTTAGCTTAATCTGAACTAACGAAAGGCTGAATCGCAAAACGGACTTCAGATTCGTGTTCTGCGACTTTGGGAGCCCGTATATACAACTTTTCAGCAAAATCGGAGACAAAAAATTTTTTGGTTACCCTTGGTCTTAAAAAAGTTAAAATTCTAAAACTTTTAAAATTTTAAAATTTCATTACCAATTAAGCAAATATATGTTGGAATGCACCCACACAAAATTTGAGCTAAATTGGTCAAGTTTTAAGAGAAAGTTAGCATCAAGTAAACTATCTCCCCTCCCCCAATTGAGGCTGGGGGGGAGAGATTGTTTACTTGATCCAATTCCTTTATACATAGTATAGAAAAAATAAGCCCCTAGAGGGCTTCTCTTCTTGGCATTGCGTAACGGTGCTCCGACCATAATACGCGAATATTCCCCAGTTCCTGTTCCTGAAATTAGACCCCAGTTCTTGTTGCTGAAAGTAGATCCCCGTTCCTGTTCCTAGAATTAGACCTAAGTTCCTGATTGTGTTCCTGAAATTAGACCCCAAGGCCCTATTGCACCAACCAACCACTGATTACTAATTAGTCAGTAATCAGTAATCAGTAAAATCTGTTGCACCAACTTTGCTGATTACAATCAGTAGTCAATAATCAGTAAATACTCAGTAAATAATCAGTGAATAATCAGCAAGTTGTTGCACCAAACTCTTTACTGATCACTGATTATTTTCGCTTGAATTTAATCAGTCTCCTTGATTATTGCACAATCTGTCTGATTTTTTCAGTATTCAGTAGGGCGTTTTACAAAGGGCTCCTAAATCTAGCTCCTAAGTCCCTCCTATCTTATCTCTTATGACAAGTTTACGAGCAATTTATGAGCTGCTCCTAAACTGTTTCACAAAGCTCCTCTTAAACTGCTCCCAGACATGTGCTCATAACCACCTCTTACCGCCTTTCTATAACTTTTTAAGCACTTTCACGCTGGGAACTTATGAGGTGTGCTGGAAAAGTTAAGAGACTTACAAGTTAAAATGCCTTTATATTATATTTACCTACTAAATAATATGATAATAAACGGAACATTTAAATAGAACATTCTCAAATTTAAAGGCAAGAATAAAATTAACTTGTTTCTTATTTTGTGACAAAAATGTCGAAATTCCAGATATTTACTATTATATATTTATACTATACAGTCAGCAGGTGAAGCTCATAAATTGACTAATAATCTTTTACAGAACTTTTCTAGAAGAATACAATACATTGCAGCTTTATCTTGGCTAAATATTGAACAATTAGCACTTGAGAGTGCGTTATGAGCCCGATTTTTAGCTCCTAATTTTATGAGCATATTTCGGAGGTCTCTTAGTTTAGGAGCGCTTCGTGAAACACCATTCTCCTAACTTTTCTCATAAGTAAACTTAGGAGCTCTTAGCGCTATGAGCCCTTTGTTAAACGCCCCACAGGGGCACATTTCGTAAGCCTCTCCATTGTACTTTGTTATTAATTGAATGCCACCAGAGTCTAGCAATTATATTCCTACAATCAAGAGTACATAATGATTCACGCATGGGCAATGCCTGCACAACTCCTGCACATGTGCAGGCTAGGAAAAATTTACCCCCGCGCAGTGCGCAGCAATAATTTTACCCCCGCGCAGCAGAATTTTTACCCCGCGCATTAAAGCGCATCAAGATTTTATCCCGCGCAGCAAAACTGTTACACCCGCGCATCAAGGCACTTCAAAATTTTACCCCCGCGCAGTAAAATTTTACCCCGTGCAGGAAAGCGCAGCAACATTTTATCCCGCGCAGCAAATTTTCATCGCAGCACAAAATATTTTTACCGCTGCGCAACAAAGCACATAAAGATTTTATCCCGCGGAATAAAATTTTTGCCCCCGCGCAGGAAAGCGCATCAAGATTTTATCCCGCGCAGCAAATTTTTATCGCCGCGCAGCAAAACTTTTACCCGCGCGCAGTAAAATTTTACCCCGCGCAGGAAAGCGCATAATGTTTTATCCCTCGCAACAAAATTGTTACACCCGCGCAACAAAGCGCAGCAAATCTTACTCCCGCGCAGCAAAGCGCATTTATTGGTCGGCTTCGCCCTTGGCGCCTTTCACATTACATTTATTTAAAAAGTTTGGCGCCTGCCTCCGTTGACCATTGTATTCTTTTAGAAAATTCTGCGCCGTCGGTGCGTTTTCGTTTACTTTTGCTTATAAATTTTTGTGCCCCCGCGCATTTTTCTTTACATCTCTTTCAAAAACTGTTGCGTTTTTCGTTTAATTTATTCCAAAATGTTTGGACCTGTGGTGTGTTTCCTTTTTCATTTCCTTTGAAACTTTTCGAGCCATTGGCCTTTTTTGCTTTACATTTCTTTCAAAAATTCTCCGGTAGCTTAAAAGTTGAGTTGAGTTCGCAGTCGAACGCTTAAAGATACGCAGTCAAAAACCAAAATACGTAACCGAAATACTCGGCAATTGGCATTTCAAGACTACTCTCAATTGATTTCTTGAACCAATTTACCGTAGTTTGGGCTCTGGCCTTTTCTGAGGGCTGTCGCCCCTAGACCTCCCAGGGCCGGATCCTGGGGGAGGCCGCCCCACCGTCGCGATTCGTATGTATGAAAAAATTAAGGGGAAAAAAGGGCAAAAAACCAAATAATTTCCTACATTTTAAAATTTCATGCTTAAAAATTTCATGCTTGTTTCTTTCTACATTGATCGTTCAACCTGCAGTTGCTTATTTATTTTACTTACATGCTCTTGATTATATGTTCTTCCTTAAAATGGGGGGGAATGGTGCTATCAAGGAAAGATGATTCTTATGTGCATTGTCGGGGAATACCCCCTATCCGCTTCCAAGAAAGACCGTTTTGCGACAACGAAAAATTTGCTCAAGTTAACGCTCCATTTCAATAGCCAGGATACGCCCCTGTATATGTCTTAAAGTTACAACAAATTACAAAAACTTACTCAACTGAGTTCTGTAAGTGGTCTATTCAGGTATTCTGTCAAGTAAAATTCTCCTTAAGCTATATTTCACATTGCTTTCATGCTGCCGCCACTCCTTTATTTCTAATCCGCCGCACCCTAAATTATTTTTTGAGATATTGAATTTGTGCAAAAAATTGATTATATAATTTGTTTTTGCTGTTTTACTGCATTCTTTTCCTAATGTTTCTCAGCTGGATTTGTTTTTAATACTGATTTTTGCCAAACCATTAAGTTACACAACTGTCACAAACTAGCAATCTGGTTAAAATTCCAACTGTATGCCTGAGCCAAATATTTGAGTGTTTAATTAAATTTTAAAACTCAATGAATTATAACTGCATTCATAAAATTCCCTTGCTATCTAAGTAAAACCAAAGAATAAAAATTTTAGCATTGCTTATCAAAATTTTGGAGGATTGCGTAAAAGCTGGCAAATCTTTCCGACAAAGGGGCTTGAAAGATGCGTGACAAAAACAGAGCTTTGTAAAAACCACAGTCGACACATATCGTGAAAAATTAAAAATTTGACCCCCCGCGCAGCGAGCGCGAAGGCTGTGCAGGCTAGAGCCAAGTTCATTGCCCATGAATGATAAGAGTATGACAAGGCTAACACTCTATGCAGTGAAGGCCAAAACTATGCTATGCGCGCTCTCGGCTGACCCCCCCCACGAATTGACCCCATCTCACACCGCCCCTATATGGGTACGTGTTTCAAACGGGGGTTGCTCACTTTGCATAATTACACGCTGAAATTAACAAGGGCCCAATTTGGGGAGGGGGTTTAAGCGTGTATGTTTAACACTTGTATGTAGAAAACATGCTAACGAGTGAGCGACCCCCGTTTAGGACTATGTACCCATATAGGGGCGGTGTGACAGGGGGTCAATTCGTGGGAGGGTCAGCCGATAGCGTGCATAGCATAGTTTTGGCCTTCATTGCATAGAGTGTTAGCCTTGTCATACTCTTATCATTATGTACTCTTGCTACAATGAATATGTTGCACTAGTTTTCCAGTCAAGTCGATAAGTATGTACAATTAACAGTAAAATAAAAATCAAGAGTGTACAATTGCAACAGTAAAATAAATAAAATCAAGAGTGTATAATTGCACTATATATAAGAAGATTAGAAATTAGAAATAGTCTATAAAGTTATAAAATGAAGTAGTAAAGCTATAATTAGGTAAGTCCTTCTTTCTGTTGAGTTTCTGTGCCAGCTATATGCCATACCCAAACCAAGAGTACATAATATATAAGAGTGTGACAGCAGGCAAGCTCTCTGTTGTCAGCTGTAGGTACATGCTATGTTCGCTAACGGCTGACCCCCCCACAAATGTGTATGTGCTCTTCAAAGAAATTCGCACGCTATCTTTATGTGTTAAAGCTCGAAAACACAACTACTTAGTTGGTTCAATGTGCGTCTGCTAAGGTCGATCTAAGGGGCAGAACCCCCCAGAAGCTGAGAAATTTTTCAATGATATTACATGATATATGTGGGAGGGTCAGCAATTTCGGGGGATTCCCCCATTCTCTCCCCCCCCCCCCGGCTACGCGCCTGCGCAAGGGTCTGTGGGAGCAATTTGAGCAATTTGAGAATTTTGCGAAAATGTTGAAAATTTTCCGAAAGATTTCCAAATTAATTTGAAAAATTGAAAAATTATAAATAATTCTTTGAGGCGGTCTAGATTTAACGCTTTAATTCGTTAAAATTTAACCTTTTTAGCACTCCAGAACCAGTTTAAAGCCATTGTGGTTATCGGAAAAGGAAAACAATGGAAAAGCCGGATAACTAGTTTTCCGCATTTTTTCCGGAAAGACCCAGGCCAGGTTTACCATTACTTCACTTGGTCGAGACTGGGGCTTGGTTGTCGGGCTTGGGTTCAGTGCATCGCTGGTTTTAAGGTCCTGGTACCCCAAAAATGCTCCATGATTACACTAATTTGATCAGAATTTAATAATACAAATCCTGGAAAATTGCCGCTGAAAACCTTGAAAAACCTGGGAAAACCTGGAAATTGAAACTGAAAAGTCCGCACGAACCCTGAGAAATAATCCCAAGTTTTCCCACATCGCTGAAACTTGAATACAAATTCAGACAAGTATTTATAAGGGTGGTGTCTAAAACCAGGAACAGGAACAGGAACAGGAACAAAGGTCTAAAACCAGGACCAGGAACAGGAACAAGGTCTAAAACCAGGAATAGGAACAGGAATGGGGTCCAATTTCAGGAACAGAATCAGGAACGGCGGTCTAATTTCAGGAACACGAACGGGGGTCTCATTTCAGGATCAGAATCAAGAACTGGGGTCTAATTTTAGGAACAGGAACTGGGCCCTGTTGCACCAACCTGTAATCAGTAATCAGTAACCAGTATCCAGCTATCAGTATATAATCAGTAATCAGTAAGTTATTTTCCGTTGCACAAGCCTACTGATTATATACTGATTGCTGATTACTGATTACATGAGAAATACACATCTTTCACTGATTAGGTGAGAAATGCATGTCCGCTGTATTCACTGATTACTGATTACACAGCAAATATAGCTGTGTTTGTGCAAGAATACATAATACATAAGAGTGTGACAGCAGGCAACCTCTCTGTTATCAGCTGTAGGTACATGCTATGTTCGCTAACGGCTGACCCCCCCCCACAAATGTGTATGTGCTCTTCAAAGAAATTCGCACGCTATCTTTATGTGTTAAAGCTCGAAAACACAACTACTTAGTTGGTTCAATGTGCGTCTGCTTCGAGCATTAACACGTAAAGATAGCGTGCGAATTTCTTTGAAGAGCACATACACGTTTGTGGGGGGAGGGTCAGCCGTTAGCGAACATAGCATGTACCTACAGCTGATAACAGAGAGGTTGCCTGCTGTCACACTCTTATGTATTATGTATTCTTGCACAAACACAGCTATATTTGCTGTGTAATCAGTAATCAGTGAATACAGCGGACATGCATTTCTCACCTAATCAGTGAAAGATGTGTATTTCTCATGTAATCAGTAATCAGCAATCAGTATATAATCAGTAGGCTTGTGCAACGGAAAATAACTTACTGATTACTGATTATATACTGATAGCTGGATACTGGTTACTGATTACTGATTACAGGTTGGTGCAACAGGGCCCAGTTCCTGTTCCTAAAATTAGACCCCAGTTCTTGATTCTGATCCTGAAATGAGACCCCCGTTCGTGTTCCTGAAATTAGACCGCCGTTCCTGATTCTGTTCCTGAAATTGGACCCCATTCCTGTTCCTATTCCTGGTTTTAGACCTTTGTTCCTGTTCCTGGTCCTGGTTTTAGACCTTTGTTCCTGTTCCTGTTCCTGTTCCTGGTTTTAGACACCACCCTTATAAATACTTGTCTGAATTTGTATTCAAGTTTCAGCGATGTGGGAAAACTTGGGATTATTTCTCAGGGTTCGTGCGGACTTTTCAGTTTCAATTTCCAGGTTTTCCCAGGTTTTTCAAGGTTTTCAGCGGCAATTTTCCAGGATTTGTATTATTAAATTCTGATCAAATTAGTGTAATCATGGAGCATTTTTGGGGTACCAGGACCTTAAAACCAGCGATGCACTGAACCCAAGCCCGACAACCAAGCCCCAGTCTCGACCAAGTGAAGTAATGGTAAACCTGGCCTGGGTCTTTCCGGAAAAAATGCGGAAAACTAGTTATCCGGCTTTTCCATTGTTTTCCTTTTCCGATAACCACAATGGCTTTAAACTGGTTCTGGAGTGCTAAAAAGGTTAAATTTTAACGAATTAAAGCGTTAAATCTAGACCGCCTCAAAGAATTATTTATAATTTTTCAATTTTTCAAATTAATTTGGAAATCTTTCGGAAAATTTTCAACATTTTCGCAAAATTCTCAAAAATATTTGAACGTATCTAGTTTTGCGGTGCCCATCGTACGTTAACTATTGGCATTTTCAATCAAACTTTTGGAAATATGAAAGCTAAAAATAGGTTAAATCTTCACAAAAGTTGTAATTCGTTAAAATCCTAAAAAAGTAGATAGTGTTAAAGTGTTAAAAATACAAATTTTGTGTAAAAAAGTGTAAAAAACCTCTTCAAAAGTTTGAAAACTACATAATGACTAACGAATGTAAAATTGTTTTAATATATATACGTATTACGTATACATTACTTTTTTTACAATTTACAGTGCTATTACAAATTTTTAATTTAGACGGCGTAAATTTACAAAAATCGCTTCTCCGCGTTAAAACTCAATAAAAGCACTTAATGTCGAGTTAATGCGTATTTAGCAGCTTAGCCTCATTTTACGCATGAACTATATTGTTAAACTATGGCAGACGAAAAATAGGTACGCAGGAGCATTAGCGTAGCCAGAAAAGTTTCCAGTGGGGGAATCCAAATGTCCGGGGGGATCTAAGGGGCAGAACCCCCCAGAAGCTGAGAAATTTTTCAATGATATTACATGATATATGTGGGAGGGTCAGCAATTTCGGGGGATTCCCCCATTCTCTCCCCCCCCCCCCCGGCTACGCGCCTGCGCAAGGGTCTGTGGGAGCAGTCCCCCAAAAACTGAAGACAATTTTTGATTTCGGAGTAAGTTTGCTCTTAAAAATTTTGAATTCTTTTGCTTGAACAGTTAAGAGTCTTTTCGAGTCAGAAGAGTCAGATTTCGCATTTTAGTTTGCTATGTCAAGTCAAAATAGAAACAAAAACAACACATATACATAGTACATGTGCTTAGGCAGAAAATATATAAGTATTAACTACCGGCAAACTGTCCGGTATTTACCGGTAATTAGAGAGGCGTATCTATTGCAGGTAAACTAGGATGCAACCCAAATCGAAAAACTAGACCCTACCTAAATATCTAAACCTGCCCTAATTAAAAGTAGAATAAGGCATGATGATTTACTTTGCAGAATTTACAATTTATTGGAAGGCAATACCATAAAAGGTCACAGCTAATACAACGTAGACAAATACTAACGCCCGCAGGCCACTTGACTCAATCAAAGACACACTAATACTGACTAATTAACTGATTTGGCTAATGAGCGAAAGGATCAAAACCGAGGTTTCTACACGGTAGTGATAAAGAAATCAGAAATCATTCGAAAAGAGAGAGAGATATACGCGTCGCGAGGAGAGTATTTAACATTATCCCCTGGCGAAAGATTTTAGCGCCTGATAAAATTTCCAAGGTAAAAAAGAGATGCTACCATAAATACTTAAAAATTTAAAAAAGTTAAAGTTAAAAGAAAAGTTATTTCCAGGCGAGGCGAACGAAAAGCCAACAAGAGAAGTCGTGCCCATTTTCCACCCTAGGAAACAAAAAAGAATTTAAGAAACAAACCAAGTTATTTAACAAAAAAAGAAAGTTTTCAGAAAGATAAGAAAAGGGAGGAAAAAAAAAATAACTAAAATATAAGAAGAAAGAAAAAAAAAGGGGTATATATTTTTATATAACAAAAGGTGGTTGACATTTTAAGAGAAGGAAGTATTTAATTTAGAAAAAAGAGAAAAAGAGAAAATAATCAAGAGTAATAGTCGAAAACGATACCCACAAATGAAAATAGTACCCTTTAGCCACTATGAATAAAAAACCATAACAATCACACAAAAATCCCACAATTACACACAAAACCTAACACACTTACAATTACGTTTATACTGGCCAGACACTACAAAAACTTCAATAGCTATACAAGGCTAAATACCCCTCAATGACATAAAATACAAAAAAGAATAAGAGACAATGCTCAGGAATAACAGAAATACAGAGATAATATAGAGAAGGAAGAGAAATATAGACAAGGAACAGAAACTACCATGTACAGTGCTTTCCGTCCTAACTCAACTCTTGGGCCTAACTTAATCATCAGAAAGCAAAGTAGTAAATGGTAATTTAAAAAGAACAATAGAAGAAAACAAAGAATAAATTTCACAAAAGTCCTAAACTAAAACAAACCTAACTCAAAAACGAAAATAAATCAATTTTCTTTACGCGAAAATAAGAATTTTCAAAGTTCCTAACTCAAACCACACAAAAGATAACACATCACATATCAACAACTAACTCCTAATCAGCTATCAGTTATCAGCTATATTCACACAACTAGCTAGCTATCCCCCGGCGAAAAAGAATGAGTGCCTACGAATTCCAACAAACCAAACAAATAACCTGACTGAAACAAACTAATTAAAGAAATACTAGTACAGAAAAATCACAACAGAAATTCACAACGAAGAACAATCCTAGCTAAACAAAAACAAACAAACAATGGAATGACAGAAAAAGAGAAATGATTAAGATAAGGCAAAAATTAAAGACACATAGTTAAAGACAAAAATTAAAGTACATATATAAAGACTAACAAATAGACTAAATTCAAAAATTCTAAGTTCAAAAGTTCAGATTTGTCTTCATTATATATGGCAGTTACAGGGTAGAGGCACTAATTTTATGGCAGGGGACTCATCGGTAGGATGTTGAGCAATTAAGCACCGTTGAAAGCACCAAAAGAGCTGTCAAGCTGAAAAAGTAAGGGGATTAGACATACATATATACCCTAAAAATTTCCAAAATTGAGCCTCGTTACAGATTAAACTAATAGCAAAAGTGAAAAGATAGAAAGATAGAAAAGAGAAAGATAGTAAAGAGTTTTCAAAGGATTTACAAAGATCATCTTTTTACAAAATGACTAAAGCTTCACTCCAAAGATTAAAAATGAGATTCTACTTAAGTACAAAACACATAAATACACTCAGTATACCATGTTTCTCCGAGCTTTAAAGTCTAAGTTCAAGATAGAAAAAGAAAAGAAATGTACACAGATAAGAGCTACTATACACCCTTGAAATGGCAAATCAGCTGAATTTAAATGGAAGATAAAGATTAACTATAACTAGATACTAAACGACTAAATAGCAAAAATACAAAGCAAATAACTAACTATCTGTACACAAAAACCACAAATACAAAAACAAAAATTAACTATATATTTCCCAAAATTCCAAACTAAGTAAGTTCCAAATAACACCACTTGAATAGCTTCCGCTTAGCTTGCCCGTCAAAATAAACAATACAATCACAATCAATAAAGCTGTTCTATCTAAACCCTAAACTACTAAGTGCTGGCATCACATATTTTATGGTCTTTCGTTTATCATTAATAGACCTCTTTTGCCTCTTTTCGATGCCGTTAATGTTTTGCACTTTACAGCTTTCAGGATTATGGGCTAAGCTATCACACATATTAATATTGAGATTCACAAAACAACAAACAAAAATACAAAAATGAAGTAGATTATGCATAGAATGCCTTAAGAATAATGCAAGAAAAATACCAGTTAACGAACAAAAGAAAAATACTGATTAAATACTGCATAATAAGAATATGAGCAAGCTAAACGTCAAATCAAAGAATCTTCCAATTAAACGTAGTATATGAGGCGTTTTAAGTAATGAACGTATATATCAGCCTCTTTAAGCAAGTAGCTTCAACAACAACAACAAAACAGCTAAATAGCTTCAAAATAATTGCTTGCTTTTCAAAAAGTATAAGAATTCCGTAATACAGTCCGAGAAGTAAACAACAAAACATAGCTTTAGTAAAAATAATAACACGTTAGCTTTCAAAATTCCGATTAATATATGACCAAAAAAGTACTAAGAATACGAAAAGTAGTAGTAACGTAGCAAAAAGTAGTAATAACTTGTAAAAAGAAAAACTGGAAAAACAAAAAGTATAACGTAACCTTGACTACCATACACGACAGACACTAATTGTAGTGACCTACAGTCAGCACATAGTGAAGGTAGTCGCGCACCAGCCAGAAGTTAAACATACAGGCTGTACGTTTGGATGATATGAAAAACCCAGTGGCCAATTTACTCTGGCGCGATGTTACGAATGCGCCCCGGTTCAGCACTGTAATTAGAATATTCCAGGCGAACCGATTCAGCTTGTATTAACTTCTCACGTGCTCTGATCTTAGCACCCTTGCTCTTAGGTCGATGTTCACGTCGAAAACCAAAAGGTGTAGGCTCACCCAACAATCTCGTAGGTGGCAGTTGCCGTGGCAATGGCATATTTGGCAAAGAACAATGATTTCGCAAAGTTGGCAACCCAAAATACTTAGGCAAGAATTTAGGATTTTTAACGCTCTTACGAATAAACCGATTGCGTCTAGAACGAACTTTAGGTGGCATAAAAGCTGATCTTAAAGTAACCACATTATTATCACCCGTAGGAACATTAAACCGACTATGTCGTTCGTGATACGGAATTTCAAATAGTAAAAGATTTCTCATAAATTGCCTATCCTTCAAACGAATATCAGCCTTTGTTTGCTTAGCCAACAACAAAGCCCCTGGAAAATAAGCTAACCGTTTCGGAATTAAATGATGTTCGATTCTAGAGTTATACGGCATAGATCCCGCTCCATATTGAGACGTCTGATAGGGATCCGCTGGACAATAAATTCCCTCTGGATGTCCTCTAAACTTATCCTCGATCTTAGGCTTCGTAATAAAGTGTGGCATAACTACTCCTTGACTCATTTCATAATAAGGAGGTGCATTTTTGCCGTCAAGCCAACTTCTTGCTGCCAATTGCATTCGTTTGCCAATGATAGTCTTTCTACGATACATCTCTTGGCCTTGAACTAGTCGATTGTGCCGATTAACAAGATCTAAGGAATCGTCGACCATGAAATACAAAAGCAAGTTCTGATACATGCATCCAATAAAGTTCTCACCGGTTTGACACGAAGGAAAATTAGATTCAAGATCTCGAACATCACAACCTGTTCCCATGAATGGATGTTGTCTAGCAGATTTCGCAAAGAACTTCTCACTGTTATTCAAAACAAAAGTTCTAGTTTAGAATTCTAGAATAGAATTTCTCGAAAACTGGCTGGTAAGCTAATAATGGTCGATAGCTAGATTTCCAAAAACGCTGTAAATGGGGATAATCCTCTAGATACTTATCCACGCGTTTCTTAATCTGAACACCGTTCAAAATTAGATGTCGGCTCTTGATCCATTGACACATATTAGGTAGATTCAACAATTTACACTTCCAATATTGATAAGCCGTTTCCATACACCTAAATCGAAATGTTTCGTCCAATAGGGTAACACCACCGTCAGGCGAATACATGAAACTAGCTTCAAAAACATATCTGAAAAATGGTTCTAGATATAGACATTCCTTTTCATGCGTGTCAGAAAATGGATTCTCAACTTTTGGATAGCCTGTAATTCGTCCCGTTTCAATGAACAATGCATAAGTATCTCTGATCGCTCTCCAATTCGCAATGTTGTTAGTATTAAGTCGTCCAAGCAACCACATGGTTCTCTTATAACCTAGTTGGAGGAGATGTGGCCAATTCTGTATCTCCGGAAAAAGCTCACGATAGATAACCACAGTAGCTGCATGTAGACTATTACCAGTCCCAACAAACTTCAAAGATTTATGCTGATTTCCTTGCTCATCCGTCATAGGTGGAAAAGTTAGAGTGACAGTAAACTTATGGAATTCCTCTCCGGTATGAGAATGCTTAGGGTCCGACATGTCAATTTCTAAATCACAAGGTTCCCACATTGGATTAGCTGTCAAGATCTTCTTCTTAAACACTGCAAGTTGATTAGATGGTAGTTCAATGAGACTACGGCATTCCAAATGAAACAACTCATGAAATTCATCGCGAAAAGCTTGCAAAAATGGATGAAACACCGTTACATTTTCAGCACAACTGACAGGAAATCGAGTCATGACAATGTTATCTAATAGTTGGTACAAAACAATTGGTGACTTAGCACACTGGAGTCGATTTTGCACCAGCTGTGTCGCAATGTTATCATAGATATCAAAAGGCGCAAAAACATTTTCAAAGTCAACCAAAAATTTCCTATCCATATTCAACCTAATGGCTTTACAAATAATGAGAACTTCACGAAAAGTATGCTGAGAAAGCTTTTCATTCAGCCATTGAATATAAACGTCTTTACTCAAAGGCGCCGTCACGTCTTCCTGTTCGTTCCGCGTATATAACGGTCTTTCACTTAACCATTGTTGAAAATTTGGAATTGATTTAAAAAGTGCATGAGCTTCCAATTGATCACGCTGTAACCAAGTAAAGTCTCCAACATCAACTTCTTCAGGTTCTGAAGCAGGTGGAATTCTAATGCGTCTTTCAAATAAAGTTTCATCGACCGCATGAAAAAGTCACAAAAATTTGTGACATTACGTGCTTCGTTAACGGAATGTCCGGACATTACGTTGATGATGCAATGTCACAGGCGGACATTTTTGTGACTTTACGTTAACGACCAACGTAAAGTCACAAAAATGTCCGGACAGTACGTTGGTTTGATGTGGACATTTTTGTGACATTACGTTGGTTGGGTCGCTGTTCAACCGCCTCAAATTTGTGACTTCCGTTGACGACGCATGACATTACGTTGATTAGTTGTGACTTTGTGACTTTACGTTGACTTAGTCAGTTTATGAAATTTAGCGCGAAAATGAACGTTTCGAAGCGCGAAACACAGCAGTTTGCGTGCTCTGAGTATTCTAAACGAGTGGACACATAATTAATGAATTCTTCTTTCATTCACAATGAAGTACATGCTCATTGAACCTAGACGCAACCCTAAACAAACACAATCTGCTTTTGAACAACAGATCACTACGCTTACAGGAACAAATAGTGACCTAGGATCTGCTGAAGGACTAGTTTATATTGCGCATCTCAGTTAAAGATTAAGCTATCTGACTAATAATTTTTCTAAACAAGATTGTCCCTGGGCTGCGCGAAAAAACGATTATAGCAACGGAACAGGTGAAAGCTAGTCCGAGTTTCGCATGGATATCCTGGTAGTTTTAACCTTCTGCTTTTCTGCTACTACTCTAACCTTTATTGGTACACAATCTGCATTTCAACAAGAAATCACTACGCTGAAAGGGACGAACAAGCTGTTCTGAAGCTAATGAGGACTTGTCTTTAATTTAAATTTAGTCTCTCCTTTAAGCAATATCACTAAAATAATTAAACAAGATTGTCCTCCTGGGGTGGACCAAAAGCTTGCAGAATCGGCTTTTGATACTTTTGAACACCAAATCACAAAGCTTGACAAATAAACTGTTCAATGATCTGCTGAAGGGCTTGCCTGTCATGACTATGGTTGATTATCTTCCTAATTTATCTAAATAAGATTGTCCCTGGGCCGCACCAAAAAAGTGTACAGTTGCGGAATAGAAGAAGGCAAATAAGGTAGTCCGAGTTTTGAATGGAAATCCAGTAAACCTTCTGATATTCTGCTGCTATTCTAAATTTTATTGATGCAGTCCACGGAATGACCTAGAGTTTATAAACGAAGACTGAGGCACGCAGCTCTACACAGTGATTTAAGCTTGCTAGATGCTCGGCACATTTTGGTAAAATCTCGGGGGAGGTACAGGTTAGCGTTGCTACTTACCACTTAATGTGATTTCCACTTAATGTGCCCAGCATCTAGCAGGCTTAACTAATGGGAGAGCTGAGTGTCTCATTCTTCCTATTTATCACTCTTCCTATTTCAAACTCTTGGCATGCCTATACTTGCAATTACACAAACACAAGTTTTAATAATTACACAAAATTATGCAAACAGGATTAGCAAAACAACATCAGTAACCAACCAGCAAGCTGTATGCAGTGTTGGTTTACAATGAATTAACCGAGCATGGGAAAGAATCAAACTCTCGGTATGCCTATACTAGCAATTACACAAACACAATATCTAATCATACAAAATTATGCAAAAAGTATTATTAAGCAAACAACACCAACCAGCAAGCCGTATGCAGTGTTGATTTACAGTAAATAACCGAACATGGGAAATATTGCACACACACACACACACACACACACACACACACACACACACACACACACACACACACACACACACACACACACACACACACACACACACACACACACACACACACACACACACACACACACACACACACACACACACACACACACACACACACACACACACACACACACACACACATATATATATATTACACAAAATCTATTCTATTTAAATCTATGTTGTACCTCGAAGTAAAAATATTGACTTATTACGAATGAGAAAGATTACTGAAATAAATCTATTAAGACACCCGAAGAAAAGTGAAAACCAAAGACTCGCTAAAAAATGACAATCTAAGGACACTCTAGGAAACGTGTAGATGCAGGAGCAACGTATGCTGAAGTTGAATTCGTGTACTTTCTATCGTATGGCTTAGGTTTACTACAGTGAGGCACCCCTGATTAGGTGCGCACACTGAAATAAATCTAAGACACCCGAAGAAAAGTGAAAACCAAAGACTCGCCAAAAAAGTTAAAATCTAAGGACACTCTAAGAAACGTGTAGATGCAGGAGCAACGTATGCTGAAGTTGAATTCGTGTACATTCTATCGGTATGGCTTAGGTTTGCTACAGTGAGGCACCCCTGATTAGGTGCGCACACTGAAATAAATCTAAGACACCCGAAGAAAAGTGAAAACCAAAGACTCGCTAAAAAAAGTGACAATCTAAGGACACTCTAGGAAACGTGTAGATGCAGGAGCAACGTATGCTGAAGTTGAATTCGTGTACTTTCTATCGTATGGCTTAGGTTTACTACAGTGAGGCACCCCTGATTAGGTGCGCACACTGAAATAAATCTAAGACACCCGAAGAAAAGTGAAAACCAAAGACTCGCCAAAAAAGTTAAAATCTAAGGACACTCTAGGAAACGTGTAGATGCAGGAGCAACGTATGCTGAAGTTGAATTCGTGTATTTTCTATCGGTATGGCTTAGGTTTACTACAGTGAGGCACCCCTGATTAGGTGCGCACACTGAAATAAATCTAAGACACCCGAAGAAAAGTGAAAACCAAAGACTCGCCAAAAAAGTTAAAATCTAAGGACACTCTAGGAAACGTGTAGATGCAGGAGCAACGTATGCTGAAGTTGAATTCGTGTATTTTCTATCGGTATGGCTTAGGTTTACTACAGTGAGGCACCCCTGATTAGGTGCGCACACTGAAATAAATCTAAGACACCCGAAGAAAAGTGAAAACCAAAGACTCGCTAAAAAAGTTTAAATCTAAGGACACTCTAGGAAGCGTGTAGATGCAGGAGCAACGTATGCTGAAGTTGAATTCGTGTGCTTTCTATCGGTATGGCTTAGGTTTACTCCAGTGAGGCACCCCTGATTAGGTGCGCACACTGAAATAAATCTAAGACACCCGAAGAAAAGTGAAAACCAAAGACTCGCCAAAAAAGTTAAAATCTAAGGACACTCTAAGAAACGTGTAGATGCAGGAGCAACGTATGCTGAAGTTGAATTCGTGTACTTTCTATCGGTATGGCTTAGGTTTGCTACAGTGAGGCACCCCTGATTAGGTGCGCACACTGAAATAAATCTAAGACACCCGAAGAAAAGTGAAAACCAAAGACTCGCTAAAAAAGTTAAAATCTAAGGACACTCTAGGAAACGTGTAGATGCAGGAGCAACGTATGCTGAAGTTGAATTCGTGTACTTTCTATCGGTATGGCTTAGGTTTACTACAGTGAGGCACCCCTGATTAGGTGCGCACACTGAAATAAATCTAAGACACCCGAAGAAAAGTGAAAACCAAAGACTCGCTAAAAAAAGTGACAATCTAAGGACACTCTAGGAAACGTGTAGATGCAGGAGCAACGTATGCTGAAGTTGAATTCGTGTACTTTCTATCGTATGGCTTAGGTTTACTACAGTGAGGCACCCCTGATTAGGTGCGCACACTGAAATAAATCTAAGACACCCGAAGAAAAGTGAAAACCAAAGACTCGCCAAAAAAGTTAAAATCTAAGGACACTCTAGGAAACGTGTAGATGCAGGAGCAACGTATGCTGAAGTTGAATTCGTGTACTTTCTATCGGTATGGCTTAGGTTTACTACAGTGAGGCACCCCTGATTAGGTGCGCACACTGAAATAAATCTAAGACACCCGAAGAAAAGTGAAAACCAAAGACTCGCTAAAAAAGTTTAAATCTGAGGACACTCAAGGAAGCGTGTAGATGCAGGAGCAACGTATGCTAAAGTTGAATTCGTGTGCTTTCTATCGGTATGGCTTTTTGTATGTGCCCTACCCTTAACTATGCACAATACCTGAACCCTACCTAAGCACAATATAAAGCAATAAAAACGAAACAACGACAATATTAAAATCTGTTTTCTTTTTCGCAACTTGACTTCATGGCTTCACGACAGAAAACCACCATGGAGACGACCTTGACATCAGGCTAGCTGCGCTGATCCACAGCGAAGAATTCTGAAACAAAATCAAAAAGGTACCGCATGAAGATAGGTAGCAGGTACTGTAAAAATACCTAGAAATTAAAATCGATAAATCAGTGGAGCGGATGCGGAACAAGCTTAGCAGCCGGGAACCTGCCGTGTGTTTTCATGGAATTCCTTGTTTGGGCAAACGTTGAAAATTTTATGAGAAACAAAGTTTCAACTTTTTCTCAGTATAAATTTTTGCCAATTTGTGGCCCTTCCTAGCCTGTACATGATGCCTAAAATTAGCATTCCACTTTCAGCGTCTACCCAGGAGCTCTAAAATATGCTGGAAAACGCGGGACAGAAAATGAATAAGCTTTGAGCGAATTCTGGGAGGTCAAAAATGACCAAATGCTGATTTTGGTCAATTTTGACCCTAAGCTTCAAAATGCAGAAAAATTAAAAATTGTGTCTAATTTTTTCCTGTGACGAAAGATCGAAACCCTGGCGCGTGTGTCCATACCTGAATCGCCTTGCTCGGGCAAAAATTGAAAATTTTATGACGAAACAAATTTTCAACTTTTTCTCAGTGTAAATTTTAGCCAACGTCAGTGGCCCTTCATAGCCTATACATAAAGCCCAAAATTAGCACTCCACTTTCAGCGTCTACTCAGCAGTCTATAAGTATGCTGGAAATCGCTGGACAGAAAATGAATAAGCTTTGAGCGAATTCTGTGAGGTCAAAAATGACCAAAAACTGATTTTGGTCAATTTTGATCCAAACTTCAAATATTCCGAAAAATCAAAATTCTGTCTAATTTTTTCCCGTGACGCAAGGTCTGGAATATGGCGCGTGTTTTCATGCCTAAATCGCCCTGTTCGGGCAAAAATTGTAAATTTTACGACAAAACAAAGTTTCAACTTTTTCTCAGTGTAAATTTTAGCCAACTTCAATGGCCCTTCATAGCCTATCTATGACGCCAAAAATTAGCATTCCACTTTCAGCGTCTACCCAGCAGCTCTATAAGTATGCTGGAAAACGCTGGACAGAAAATGAATAAGTTTTGAAAGAATTCTGGGAGGACAAAAATGACCCAAAACCGAATCTTGGTCAATTTTGACCCTAAGCTTCAAAATGCAGAAAAATTAAAAATTGTGTCTAATTTTTTTCCTGTGACGAATGGTCGAAACCCTGGCGCGTGTGTCCATGCCTGAATCGCCTTGTTCGGGCAAAAATTGAAAATTTTATGACGAAACAAATTTTCAACTTTTTCTCAGTGTAAATTTTAGCCAACGTCGGTGGCCCTTCATAGCCTATACATAAAGCCCGAAATTAGCACTCCACTTTCAGCGTCTACTCAGCAGTTCTATAAGTATGCTGGAAATCGCTGGATAGAAAATGAATAAGCTTTGAGCGAATTCTGTGAGGTCAAAAATGACCAAAAACTGATTTTGGTCAATTTTGATCGAAACTTCAAATATCCGGAAAAAACAAAATTCTGTCTTATTATTTCCTGTGACGCAAGGCCTGGACCATGGCGCGTGTTTTCATGCCTAAATCGCCTTGTTCGGGCAAAAGTTGAAAATTTTACGACAAAACAAAGTTTCAACTTTTTCTCAGTGTAAATTTTAGCCAACTTCAGTGGCCCTTCATAGCCTATCTATGACGCCAAAAATTAGCATTCCACTTTCAGCGTCTACCCAGCAGCTCTATAAGTATGCTGGAAAACGCTGGACAGAAAATGAATAAGTTTTGAAAGAATTCTGGGAGGACAAAAATGACCCAAAACCGAATCTTGGTCAATTTTGACCCTAAGCTTCAAAATGCAGAAAAATTAAAAATTGTGTCTAATTTTTTCCTGTGACGAAAGGTCGAAACCCTGGCGCGTGTGTCCATGCCTGAATCGCCTTGTTCTGGCAAAAATTGAAAATTTTATCACGAAACAAATTTTCAACTTTTTCTCAGTGTAAATTTTAGCCAACGTCAGTGGCCCTTCATAGCCTATACATAAAGCCCAAAATTAGCACTCCACTTTCAGCGTCTACACAGCAGTTCTATAAGTATGCTGGAAATCGCTGGACAGAAAATGAATAAGTTTTGAAAGAATTCTGGGAGGACAAAAATGACCCAAAACCGAATCTTGGTCAATTTTGACCCTAAGCTTCAAAATGCAGAAAAAATAAAAATTGTGTCTAATTTTTTCCTGTGACGAAAGGTCGAAACCCTGGCGCGTGTGTCCATGCCTGAATCGCCTTGTTCGGGCAAAAATTGAAAATTTTATCACGAAACAAATTTTCAACTTTTTCTCAGTGTAAATTTTAGCCAACGTCAGTGGCCCTTCATAGCCTATACATAAAGCCCAAAATTAGCACTCCACTTTCAGCGTCTACTCAGCAGTTCTATAAGTATGCTGGAAATCGCTGGACAGAAAATGAATAAGTTTTGAAAGAATTCTGGGAGGACAAAAATGACCCAAAACCGAATCTTGGTCAATTTTGACCCTAAGCTTCAAAATGCAGAAAAAATAAAAATTGTGTCTAATTTTTTCCTGTGACGAAAGGTCGAAACCCTGGCGCGTGTGTCCATGCCTGAATCGCCTTGTTCGGGCAAAAATTGAAAATTTTATCACGAAACAAATTTTCAACTTTTTCTCAGTGTAAATTTTAGCCAACGTCAGTGGCCCTTCATAGCCTATACATAAAGCCCAAAATTAGCACTCCACTTTCAGCGTCTACTCAGCAGTTCTATAAGTATGCTGGAAATCGCTGGACAGAAAATGAATAAGTTATGAAAGAATTCTGGGAGGACAAAAATGACCCAAAACCGAATCTTGGTCAATTTTGACCCTAAGCTTCAAAATGCAGAAAAAAATAAAAATTGTGTCTAATTTTTTCCTGTGACGAAAGGTCGAAACCCTGGCGCGTGTGTCCATGCCTGAATCGCCTTGTTCGGGCAAAAATTGTAAATTTTATCACGAAACAAATTTTCAACTTTTTCTCAGTGTAAATTTTAGCCAACTTCAATGGCCCTTCATAGCCTATCTATGACGCCAAAAATTAGCATTCCACTTTCAGCGTCTACCCAGCAGCTCTATAAGTATGCTGGAAAACGCTGGACAGAAAATGAATAAGTTTTGAAAGAATTCTGGGAGGACAAAAATGACCCAAAACCGAATCTTGGTCAATTTTGACCCTAAGCTTCAAAATGCAGAAAAATTAAAAATGGTGTCTATTTTTTTCCTGTGACGAAAGGTCGAAACCCTGGCGCGTGTGTCCATGCCTGAATCGCCTTGTTCGGGCAAAAATTGTAAATTTTACGACAAAACAAAGTTTCAACTTTTTCTCAGTGTAAATTTTAGCCAACTTCAGTGGCCCTTCATAGCCTATCTATGACGCCAAAAATTAGCATTCCACTTTCAGCGTCTACCCAGCAGCTCTATAAGTATGCTGGAAAACGCTGGACAGAAAATGAATAAGTTTTGAAAGAATTCTGGGAGGACAAAAATGACCCAAAACCGAATCTTGGTCAATTTTGACCCTAAGCTTCAAAATGCAGAAAAATTAAAAATTGTGTCTAATTTTTTTCCTGTGACGAATGGTCGAAACCCTGGCGCGTGTGTCCATGCCTGAATCGCCTTGTTCGGGCAAAAATTGAAAATTTTATGACGAAACAAATTTTCAACTTTTTCTCAGTGTAAATTTTAGCCAACGTCGGTGGCCCTTCATAGCCTATACATAAAGCCCGAAATTAGCACTCCACTTTCAGCGTCTACTCAGCAGTTCTATAAGTATGCTGGAAATCGCTGGATAGAAAATGAATAAGCTTTGAGCGAATTCTGTGAGGTCAAAAATGACCAAAAACTGATTTTGGTCAATTTTGATCGAAACTTCAAATATCCGGAAAAAACAAAATTCTGTCTTATTATTTCCTGTGACGCAAGGCCTGGACCATGGCGCGTGTTTTCATGCCTAAATCGCCTTGTTCGGGCAAAAGTTGAAAATTTTACGACAAAACAAAGTTTCAACTTTTTCTCAGTGTAAATTTTAGCCAACTTCAGTGGCCCTTCATAGCCTATCTATGACGCCAAAAATTAGCATTCCACTTTCAGCGTCTACCCAGCAGCTCTATAAGTATGCTGGAAAACGCTGGACAGAAAATGAATAAGTTTTGAAAGAATTCTGGGAGGACAAAAATGACCCAAAACCGAATCTTGGTCAATTTTGACCCTAAGCTTCAAAATGCAGAAAAATTAAAAATTGTGTCTAATTTTTTCCTGTGACGATAGGTCGAAACCCTGGCGCGTGTGTCCATGCCTGAATCGCCTTGTTCTGGCAAAAATTGAAAATTTTATCACGAAACAAATTTTCAACTTTTTCTCAGTGCAAATTTTAGCCAACGTCAGTGGCCCTTCATAGCCTATACATAAAGCCCAAAATTAGCACTCCACTTTCAGCGTCTACACAGCAGTTCTATAAGTATGCTGGAAATCGCTGGACAGAAAATGAATAAGTTTTGAAAGAATTCTGGGAGGACAAAAATGACCCAAAACCGAATCTTGGTCAATTTTGACCCTAAGCTTCAAAATGCAGAAAAAATAAAAATTGTGTCTAATTTTTTCCTGTGACGAAAGGTCGAAACCCTGGCGCGTGTGTCCATGCCTGAATCGCCTTGTTCGGGCAAAAATTGAAAATTTTATCACGAAACAAATTTTCAACTTTTTCTCAGTGTAAATTTTAGCCAACGTCAGTGGCCCTTCATAGCCTATACATAAAGCCCAAAATTAGCACTCCACTTTCAGCGTCTACTCACAGTTCTATAAGTATGCTGGAAATCGCTGGACAGAAAATGAATAAGTTTTGAAAGAATTCTGGGAGGACAAAAATGACCCAAAACCGAATCTTGGTCAATTTTGACCCTAAGCTTCAAAATGCAGAAAAAATAAAAATTGTGTCTAATTTTTTCCTGTGACGAAAGGTCGAAACCCTGGCGCGTGTGTCCATGCCTGAATCGCCTTGTTCGGGCAAAAATTGAAAATTTTATCACGAAACAAATTTTCAACTTTTTCTCAGTGTAAATTTTAGCCAACGTCAGTGGCCCTTCATAGCCTATACATAAAGCCCAAAATTAGCACTCCACTTTCAGCGTCTACTCAGCAGTTCTATAAGTATGCTGGAAATCGCTGGACAGAAAATGAATAAGTTTTGAAAGAATTCTGGGAGGACAAAAATGACCCAAAACCGAATCTTGGTCAATTTTGACCCTAAGCTTCAAAATGCAGAAAAAATAAAAATTGTGTCTAATTTTTTCCTGTGACGAAAGGTCGAAACCCTGGCGCGTGTGTCCATGCCTGAATCGCCTTGTTCGGGCAAAAATTGTAAATTTTACGACAAAACAAAGTTTCAACTTTTTCTCAGTGTAAATTTTAGCCAACTTCAGTGGCCCTTCATAGCCTATCTATGACGCCAAAAATTAGCATTCCACTTTCAGCGTCTACCCAGCAGCTCTATAAGTATGCTGGAAAACGCTGGACAGAAAATGAATAAGTTTTGAAAGAATTCTGGGAGGACAAAAATGACCCAAAACCGAATCTTGGTCAATTTTGACCCTAAGCTTCAAAATGCAGAAAAATTAAAAATTGTGTCTAATTTTTTCCTGTGACGAAAGGTCGAAACCCTGGCGCGTGTGTCCATGCCTGAATCGCCTTGTTCGGGCAAAAATTGAAAATTTTATCACGAAACAAATTTTCAACTTTTTCTCAGTGTAAATTTTAGCCAACTTCAGTGGCCCTTCATAGCCTATCTATGACGCCAAAAATTAGCATTCCACTTTCAGCGTCTACCCAGCAGCTCTATAAGTATGCTGGAAAACGCTGGACAGAAAATGAATAAGTTTTGAAAGAATTCTGGGAGGACAAAAATGACCCAAAACCGAATCTTGGTCAATTTTGACCCTAAGCTTCAAAATGCAGAAAAATTAAAAATTGTGTCTAATTTTTTTCCTGTGACGAATGGTCGAAACCCTGGCGCGTGTGTCCATGCCTGAATCGCCTTGTTCGGGCAAAAATTGAAAATTTTATGACGAAACAAATTTTCAACTTTTTCTCAGTGTAAATTTTAGCCAACGTCGGTGGCCCTTCATAGCCTATACATAAAGCCCGAAATTAGCACTCCACTTTCAGCGTCTACTCAGCAGTTCTATAAGTATGCTGGAAATCGCTGGATAGAAAATGAATAAGCTTTGAGCGAATTCTGTGAGGTCAAAAATGACCAAAAACTGATTTTGGTCAATTTTGATCGAAACTTCAAATATCCGGAAAAAACAAAATTCTGTCTTATTATTTCCTGTGACGCAAGGCCTGGACCATGGCGCGTGTTTTCATGCCTAAATCGCCTTGTTCGGGCAAAAGTTGAAAATTTTACGACAAAACAAAGTTTCAACTTTTTCTCAGTGTAAATTTTAGCCAACTTCAGTGGCCCTTCATAGCCTATCTATGACGCCAAAAATTAGCATTCCACTTTCAGCGTCTACCCAGCAGCTCTATAAGTATGCTGGAAAACGCTGGACAGAAAATGAATAAGTTTTGAAAGAATTCTGGGAGGACAAAAATGACCCAAAACCGAATCTTGGTCAATTTTGACCCTAAGCTTCAAAATGCAGAAAAATTAAAAATTGTGTCTAATTTTTTCCTGTGACGAAAGGTCGAAACCCTGGCGCGTGTGTCCATGCCTGAATCGCCTTGTTCTGGCAAAAATTGAAAATTTTATCACGAAACAAATTTTCAACTTTTTCTCAGTGTAAATTTTAGCCAACGTCAGTGGCCCTTCATAGCCTATACATAAAGCCCAAAATTAGCACTCCACTTTCAGCGTCTACACAGCAGTTCTATAAGTATGCTGGAAATCGCTGGACAGAAAATGAATAAGTTTTGAAAGAATTCTGGGAGGACAAAAATGACCCAAAACCGAATCTTGGTCAATTTTGACCCTAAGCTTCAAAATGCAGAAAAAATAAAAATTGTGTCTAATTTTTTCCTGTGACGAAAGGTCGAAACCCTGGCGCGTGTGTCCATGCCTGAATCGCCTTGTTCGGGCAAAAATTGAAAATTTTATCACGAAACAAATTTTCAACTTTTTCTCAGTGTAAATTTTAGCCAACGTCAGTGGCCCTTCATAGCCTATACATAAAGCCCAAAATTAGCACTCCACTTTCAGCGTCTACTCAGCAGTTCTATAAGTATGCTGGAAATCGCTGGACAGAAAATGAATAAGTTTTGAAAGAATTCTGGGAGGACAAAAATGACCCAAAACCGAATCTTGGTCAATTTTGACCCTAAGCTTCAAAATGCAGAAAAAATAAAAATTGTGTCTAATTTTTTCCTGTGACGAAAGGTCGAAACCCTGGCGCGTGTGTCCATGCCTGAATCGCCTTGTTCGGGCAAAAATTGAAAATTTTATCACGAAACAAATTTTCAACTTTTTCTCAGTGTAAATTTTAGCCAACGTCAGTGGCCCTTCATAGCCTATACATAAAGCCCAAAATTAGCACTCCACTTTCAGCGTCTACTCAGCAGTTCTATAAGTATGCTGGAAATCGCTGGACAGAAAATGAATAAGTTATGAAAGAATTCTGGGAGGACAAAAATGACCCAAAACCGAATCTTGGTCAATTTTGACCCTAAGCTTCAAAATGCAGAAAAAATAAAAATTGTGTCTAATTTTTTCCTGTGACGAAAGGTCGAAACCCTGGCGCGTGTGTCCATGCCTGAATCGCCTTGTTCGGGCAAAAATTGTAAATTTTACGACAAAACAAAGTTTCAACTTTTTCTCAGTGTAAATTTTAGCCAACTTCAGTGGCCCTTCATAGCCTATCTATGACGCCAAAAATTAGCATTCCACTTTCAGCGTCTACCCAGCAGCTCTATAAGTATGCTGGAAAACGCTGGACAGAAAATGAATAAGTTTTGAAAGAATTCTGGGAGGACAAAAATGACCCAAAACCGAATCTTGGTCAATTTTGACCCTAAGCTTCAAAATGCAGAAAAATTAAAAATTGTGTCTAATTTTTTTCCTGTGACGAATGGTCGAAACCCTGGCGCGTGTGTCCATGCCTGAATCGCCTTGTTCGGGCAAAAATTGAAAATTTTATGACGAAACAAATTTTCAACTTTTTCTCAGTGTAAATTTTAGCCAACGTCGGTGGCCCTTCATAGCCTATACATAAAGCCCGAAATTAGCACTCCACTTTCAGCGTCTACTCAGCAGTTCTATAAGTATGCTGGAAATCGCTGGATAGAAAATGAATAAGCTTTGAGCGAATTCTGTGAGGTCAAAAATGACCAAAAACTGATTTTGGTCAATTTTGATCGAAACTTCAAATATCCGGAAAAAACAAAATTCTGTCTTATTATTTCCTGTGACGCAAGGCCTGGACCATGGCGCGTGTTTTCATGCCTAAATCGCCTTGTTCGGGCAAAAGTTGAAAATTTTACGACAAAACAAAGTTTCAACTTTTTCTCAGTGTAAATTTTAGCCAACTTCAGTGGCCCTTCATAGCCTATCTATGACGCCAAAAATTAGCATTCCACTTTCAGCGTCTACCCAGCAGCTCTATAAGTATGCTGGAAAACGCTGGACAGAAAATGAATAAGTTTTGAAAGAATTCTGGGAGGACAAAAATGACCCAAAACCGAATCTTGGTCAATTTTGACCCTAAGCTTCAAAATGCAGAAAAATTAAAAATTGTGTCTAATTTTTTCCTGTGACGAAAGGTCGAAACCCTGGCGCGTGTGTCCATGCCTGAATCGCCTTGTTCTGGCAAAAATTGAAAATTTTATCACGAAACAAATTTTCAACTTTTTCTCAGTGTAAATTTTAGCCAACGTCAGTGGCCCTTCATAGCCTATACATAAAGCCCAAAATTAGCACTCCACTTTCAGCGTCTACACAGCAGTTCTATAAGTATGCTGGAAATCGCTGGACAGAAAATGAATAAGTTTTGAAAGAATTCTGGGAGGACAAAAATGACCCAAAACCGAATCTTGGTCAATTTTGACCCTAAGCTTCAAAATGCAGAAAAAATAAAAATTGTGTCTAATTTTTTCCTGTGACGAAAGGTCGAAACCCTGGCGCGTGTGTCCATGCCTGAATCGCCTTGTTCGGGCAAAAATTGAAAATTTTATCACGAAACAAATTTTCAACTTTTTCTCAGTGTAAATTTTAGCCAACGTCAGTGGCCCTTCATAGCCTATACATAAAGCCCAAAATTAGCACTCCACTTTCAGCGTCTACTCAGCAGTTCTATAAGTATGCTGGAAATCGCTGGACAGAAAATGAATAAGTTTTGAAAGAATTCTGGGAGGACAAAAATGACCCAAAACCGAATCTTGGTCAATTTTGACCCTAAGCTTCAAAATGCAGAAAAAATAAAAATTGTGTCTAATTTTTTCCTGTGACGAAAGGTCGAAACCCTGGCGCGTGTGTCCATGCCTGAATCGCCTTGTTCGGGCAAAAATTGAAAATTTTATCACGAAACAAATTTTCAACTTTTTCTC
>JASAND010007812.1:0-51732 GCA_030248195.1 Trissonchulus latispiculum | reverse complement strand
TCTTAAACTGACACATGATTATCTTCCAAGTCCAAATCATCCCGAATCGTCGAACCTTGACTTTATGGGATCCCAGTTATAATAAGCTCCAACCAACCATCGACTCTGCTCGCCTTTCACCTATATATAACAGCACATTTGCAAATAAGTAAATAAATGATTTGAACTGATTGAATGAAGAAAGAGTTGAAGCTCCTTTTTCTAGTTGGTTTCAAAATCCAATTAAACAACCTAGGTATTAACCGACCCTGACACTTTTGCAGCTTTTAACTTTTCTTTGGTTGGTGAACTGTTATCTCATCATATAAAGTGTCCAAACGGTGAGAATAAGATAATACACCTGACTATTATCGATATGATGAACTACAGAACTACCATACCTCGAATGCAGCACGGCCATGCAAGACTCGCAGATTATCCCATATCACCATTTCACCTTTAAAATACGGAAAATTAAAAAACAGTGACAGAAGGTGAAATATGTAAGATATGTAAAGTGAACAACGAACAAGTTAACCGTATCTCAACCCGAAAGGGCATATCTCGAGGACTGATCAATGCAGAGGTATACTTGTGCTTATTTTAGTCAAATCAATAGTTTTCGTTGGATCAGCAAGAAAGAGTGTTGCAAATGCCACACCAAGCTGACTCAAACTAAGGCCCCGTTCAGGAAGAAATAAGTGGAGTTGAACAGTTAAATTTAATTCGATCCTTTCATGAAAGAGTTAGAAAAGGTAAGCTTGCATGGAGGTAAACTGGTTAAAAGAATTAAATTCAGCTCTACTACGTTACTCTACTCTTTCGTGAAAAGGCCCTTGGTCTCCTATATGCTGCCTGCCTTATCAACAATTTTTAATTTCATTCTTAACTAAGAAGAAGAAGAGAAAAACCGTCGTTCCGGCCAGAATACCGTCGAGAGAGCCTACAAAATTGATACCTTTTCCCATCTATGGAGCAGAATAAGAGCTGCCCATGAAATTGGAGGAATCCCATGCATGATGCTCAAAAACAGTTTTGCCACAAAAATTACTAACAGCAATACTAATTTCTTACCAGGTTGGAGCTTGTAACGCAGCAGATTTTCAGGATTATAGAGATAATTGTTGAAAGTTTTCAGAGCTTTATACACTTGATAGACTTGTTCTGGAGGAACGCTGTGATACCATGACCGCATCTGATTATTGAAATTAACCCGTTCAATCTTTCCCTGTTCATTCAAGCTGAAAAAATAAATTTGACTCAATACTTTAATAAACAAACTCATAGATTAAGTTTTTCTTTCCTTGCAATTCTTCTCCACTCAAGAGCTCATAATACTATTATATTTACGATGATATTCTAATATGAAGTGCCCTCTTGGTTTCACAAAAATAGCATGCAGGTGCAAGAATCGCTTCCTCAAATTTCAAAGAAGATTAGTACCTAGTGAGTGGTTAAATAGTCGATTGTGCTAATTGAGCCAGCACTAACATTTTATTTAAAAATTTAAATTTTATACCGCCTAGCTTTGAAACGGCATATACTTTGAAGTGGGAGTGGGAGTACCTCAGTACAGGCCATCTATACAACATCATATCTCATCATGGCATGGTTTTTGTCTTCGCCTTCGTCGCAATATTCCAATGGAACAGTGCAAAGGATTTTGTACAAATCAGGATGATCTCTAGAGATCTGTTCAGCGACCCGATGTGCGTCCGCGAGTTCACTTTCGCCACCAACTCCATCTGCTGCTCGAATACACTGTAGTAGTTGGACCTAAAATATTTTAAAAATGTAAACTGAGTTTGATCACGAATCCGAATACAGGCGGGGTCATCGATTTAAAATGGCAAAATACCATAAGCTCGTTTGGTTCTTTTGGACTTTGGTCTTCTGTTAACAAAACTCCTGCAAATATAATTTCACCTAATGAAGATAATAACAACTCCAAAGAATAACGTCTTACTTCAGCAGGATAGCTCAAATAAGGAAGGTCAGTATGAAGGCCTAGTTGTTTGGTCGTGTTTGCTAGATTGCCTGGCATGAAATCACTCTTTACGTCAATGAAGTTGCTGCAACAAACCAAATCATCTTATTACTTCATTACAATGACAAAATGACAAAATTCGATACCGATTTTTCTATTTAAGGGGGGGGGGGGGGCTACGAACGGGTTGGCACGACATCGTCGCAGAGAGCTACATATCAAAGTAAATAAGTTTAGGGTGGGCAACAATATATCTCATATGCATCGTTTTTGGCAGGACGCCAAAGTACCAATTTTGGTGCGAAAAATGGGATGTTTCAAAAAGCTTTTTCAGCTCTGGTGGACTAACGGTCTGACCAATTCTGAAACTTTCAGGTATAAAGATTAACTGTTACCAGTGCTAAATATAAAAGGTATTCCGGCGTTCGAGCGTTGCTTCCTTCTTCAGCTATAACAGCTGAATTTTGAAATTCGGCAAAAAGCTGCGAGGTGACCGTGCGTCGTCTTCGATCTAATAATATTGACAGCCCCTAGCCTACCCCAGCTTTTTACCAAATATTAGGCTCCAATAGGGGCAGAATGTCTGTGAGTACACTTTGGTTTTCTGGTTAATGTGCTAGCAAACTTTTTGTTAAGAAATAACCCTTATTTTTAGGCCTGAAAAGCTAGCTAAGCGCAGTAAATATGGGGTCAAAAAAATTTTGTCTCCGATTTTGCCGAAAAGGTGCTTATAGGGGTTATTTGACCTGCTGAATCCGAATATAAAATCCGTTTTTCGATATGACACTTCCTTTGTTGAGTATGCGCTTACAACTGTCTTAGAGCCTTTTGGAGCGAGCGCCATCCAATCTTCGAGAAATCAATCTAGCATTTCGAAACATTGGAACGAGGTTTAGTGACCTAGCTTTCGGCATCCTAGTACACTCACTGGCCTGTAATGCGCAAAGTTTCAGCCGATTCTATCACAGTGGTTTGGAATAATTGACTCGCATCTTCGAAATGGCACCATTTAACAGCTACCTACAATATCGATAATGTAATCTAGCACTGCGAACGCAGGGATTAACGTGTCATTTATACAAATGTTAAGACAGATGTCAGAACTAATTCCTGAAAATTTGGGTACGTGCCTTGCGCATAGCGATCTGGGCGAGGCGAAGTTTATGTACGTGTCATGTCGAGTTTTGGACCGATAACACCAACTTCTGATGGCTCCACAGGACGCTACGCTGCATGGAATTCTTTCAAACTTTAAACTATTTTACACTAAACCTAATACAATTATGTAGCAAAAGACTAGCTAGCTTTTCCAACATCGAACTTTTAGTGAAATGCGTAGCCCCCCCCCCCTTAAAAGGGAACAACAAATAACCACCCACGAAAGGACTATAGTATATGCAGTACAGCACGTAGGGTACATACAAATAATTAGGTACATACAAATAGGTAGGTGCATAAAATCGGACACTCAAGGCAGTACAAGAACAGTGCTGGCTATTAATTACAGGAAGAATTATTACATATAAATCCCCGATATAATTTTGTTGAGTTTTAATTTAAAACTGCTGATAAATGCTGCCAAACAGCAACCAAGAAATAAGCAACCAAAAGAAATACTATCTTTCATGTAGAGTTGTGCCGGGACCTTGTGTCGGGGTCCGGTCCGCGCCCCGGGCCGTTATGGTCACGGTCCCGGACCTATTTTTATGAGAGAGGCCCGGCCGGAGGAATCGATTCATGACCAACAGGGCTTCCCAGGCCGGCCCAGACCCGGCCCCGGGTGATGCTAGGCCTTCTAAAACGCCCTTTACGGGCCTTATTTTGTCTGCGTGTTTGGCAGTTCTCCATTATGCTATGGTTTTTGAGTGTGCGATGACTTTCTAAGGATTAAAGATTAGACAACAAACTGCAGAAAATGGTAGATTTGAAGGACTACAGGCGATCGACTGTGACTCATTGATTATATACTGCGTATGTAATTTGGCTAGTTGGCATTCTAAAAAGGAGCTGGTAGCGCTGCCCCAAAAGTAAGGAGAATAAGTAAATCACCTAACGGCACAACCCTACTTTAGAGTAAATATGCCATCTTTGGCTTCATGGAATCATTCAAAATCTTATTCAATATTGTAACCAAAAATGCTGAAAATGATAAACTGTTACCCGTAGTGAGTGGGATAGTGAGGCCCAATAAGCTGGCTGAGCCGACTCTGTTGTTCAGTATTCTGTGGAACGTTCTTGCAGAACACTATGCCGTATTTGCAGAGATCTAACAAAGTGTCATGAAGCAACTTCTTGTCCACAAACAGTTGTTCAAAATCAACGAATCTGAAAACACCAGCAATAAAATGCTATATTGGAAGGAAGATACTAATCATAAAAAATAACTATAGCACATTTCTCTTAAAAATAATTTAAGCCATCCCTAAATGAAAATTAAATACTTAAGGTGCTGGTATCCTTTTGTGCAGTGCTTTTGTCGTGACTTTTCGAAACTCTATAACTTTCGCAATTTTGGGAGTTGCAAAGAGCTTTATACATCGTTTTAAATCTTATTATCTGTACATTCACATGAGCTTACAGAACTGGCAAAATCAGCAAAAAATAGCAGAAATTTTCTGACAAGCTGACATCTAACAGGATGAATATAGACCAAAAGTTTTTGAACATCGATTTCTCAAAACTGAAGAATCGGCCAAAAGATCTTTTTGTGCTACGATATAAAGGACGTATGGGCCGAGGGACGTTTTTCTGGATTTGGCTCAGCAGGTCTTAACGGTCGAGAAAATCGGCAAAATGCACAGCAACACGAAATTTCGCAACTTCGCATTGAGTTTTCTTGCTACTCAATATGTTTTAGCCCAAACCAAGAAAAACGTCCCTCCGCAGAAGTGCGAATTTCGATTCTGCCGAAAATCTCCGGAATCCGTCGAGTAGTTTTTGAGAAATCGATGTTCGAAACAAAATGATCGCAGTTTTGCCAAAATGGTTTTTCGGCCAAATCTCTAGCTGAAAGCAATAAAGTCCGGCTAATAGGCATTCATAAAATGTGCACTTGGACGATGTATCGATTGAGTATAACTAAGCCAATTTTGTCCTTAACATGTGGCAGTAATTTTGAAAAAACTGAATTCCTCGAAAATGGCCATTTTTTGGCCCTAAAAACAGTTTTTTGCTTATACTGACTTAACCACTGGAGATACCTCAAAGGTTGTAAGAGCAAAAATGTTCATTTTCGAGTCCTCTTTCCAGCCATACCAACCAATCCCGTGTCTTGTCTACCTACTGGGAGCTTAAGGCCAAAAACCAAAACTTTCTTATCTTTTGGCCTAAGAATACGGGACTGGTCCTAACATGCTAAAGAGCACGGAAATAGGTTATTTCGTAAGTTTTAGCCCTTTGCGTAAAGGATTAAAGCCGTAGGAGTCAAAAATACCCGAAAGGAAACCAGCACCTTAAGGTGCTGGTATCGCTTTGTGTAAATTTGACCCTATAGGCTTTATTTCTTTATGAAAGTGGATGAAACTTTCCAAATATACTATTTCGGTGCTCTTTAACATTCTGGGACCAGTCCCGCATTTTTAGGTTTAAAGATAAGAAAGTTTTAGTTTTTGCCCTTATTCTCTCAGTACATAGTCGCTACACCGGATTGGTTGTTATGGCTGGAAAGAGGGCACCAAAATGAACATTTTTGCTTTTACAACTTTTGAGCTACCTCTAGTGGTTAAGGCAGTATAAGCCAAAAACGATTTTTGGGGTCAAAAAATGGCCATTTTTGAAGAAATCAGTTTTTTCAAAATTACTGCCAAATCATATGGACAATTTCGGTTTACTTATACTCGATCGATACACAGTCTCATTGCACATTTTATCAATGCCTATTAGCCGGAGTTTGTTGCTCTAAGCTAGAGATTTGGCAGAAAAACGATTTTGGCAAAACTGCGATTATTTTGTTTTGAACATCGATTTCTCAAAAACTACCCATTCGATTGGCGTGATTTTTGGCAGGATGAGAATTCGCACTATTGCGGAGGGACATTTTTCTTGGTTTGAGCTAAAACATCTCCAGTTTCGAAAAAACGCAATGCAAAGTTGCGAAATTTCGTGTCACCGCACATTTAGTGGATTTTCTTGACCGTTAAGACCTGCTGAGCCAAATCCAAAAAAATGTCCCTCGGCCCACATGTCCTTTAGAGAACAGCACATGAAAAAGTTTCGGCCGATTCCACAGTTTTGAGAAATCGATGTTCAAACATTTTTGGCCTGTATTCTGCCTGTAAGATGTCAGTATGTCAGTCAAGTTTTGCTATTTTTTGCCAATTTTGCTAGTTTCGTACTTTTATGAGAATCTACATATTATAAGCTTTAAAATGATGTATAAAGCTCTTTCCAACTCGCAAAATTGCGAAAGTTATAGCGTTTCAAAATATACCCACAAAAGCACTGCACAAAGGGATACCAGCACCTTAAGGGGGGGGGTCCATTTTTGGTTAATTTTTCGACCATCTCCGATTTCGCTCATTTTCACATATAATGATCTTTGAGTGGGATATTTTAACGAGTTTTGAAATTAAACTAGTATCTCTTACGGTTTTGGAGTTATTTCACCTCAAAGGTGAGGTCCGCATGTGTTAAACATAGGAAACTGAAAAAGTTGTGATTTTATTCTTGCGCCAAAAAGATCTCTCGACAAACAGTTGTAATACTGCATAATTTTGTATCTATAATGTAGCTATAATCATAAACTGCGGTACGCTGGAAGTAGAATTTTGATTTAGGCCCCTAAATTTTTTAAAAAATTTTTATTTATCGAAAACAGTGGAAAATAGTCAAAATGCAACGTTTTTTGCAGCTGAAAAGTGGGGTCTTCTGAAAGAATTGCAAATTGCTCCAAATCAAAGGCCTAAATAAAAATTCTAACTCCAGGGTACCGTAGTACTTGAATTGGCGGTTCCATTGATGCCAATGGTTCCATTGTATCTTTTTCCAGTTTCGAGAACTTTTTGGCGCAAAAATGGGCATTTTTAGCAAAATTTTCAAAATTTCTGTTTTTTCGAAAATTTGGCTAAATTCCAACAACAATGTGGCCCTAAACTGCCTATTTTGTATTCCAACTTGTGTATTCATGTCTTTGGATCTATTTGAAGCATGAATTATGCTGACAACTACATCCAGTACTTCTCAGCATGCAAAACGGGACCCTCGAACCCCGAATTTCTCAAAACAGCGATTTCTAAATTTTTCAAAATATTGCATATTATACATCAATCGAAAGCTCTCATTGAAGGGGTGAATTCTTCTCATAGAACTATGGGTCGGAAATGCTTTTATTTTAAGTTAACCGCTGTTAAATGTTTCATTACATCAGGAGGAACAAGGGCCTTGTTTCTCAGAGAAATTCTTTAAAGAAGCTTCTAATGAAGCCCATCCGGCTGGAAACCGTGCGAAAATGTTTTTCTTAATAGCTTTTAAAGGTGTATGATAGAATACGCTAAAAACGTGGGGTTGAATTGCGAAAATTGGCCTCAGTTGGCTGCAGCACCCTTGTGCTCGCTCATATTCAAATTGAACACAGTTGATGGCTCATAGCTTACGGAGAACTGAACGAAACAACTCAAAATTTAAACTTGATATGCACGACATATGTGGCTAACTTGTGTGTGAAAATGAGCGAAATCCGTCGCCTAAAAATTTTTCACGATGGACCCCCCCCCCCTTAAGCCGTCAATAATTTAAGGGTGACGCTAAAAAATTATATACTCTAATGTCTAATTTCCAATGCATCGTTATCGTCACTATCCTCACTAACTTCATTTGTTTTTTCATTTCCTCTGAGCCCCAAGATTTCTTTTCTGTCAGCATGATATTTGACCGCCTTTTTCTGATATCCGGATGTGCAAAATTTCGTTGACGAAGCCAGTCCCCGGTATAGGTGGCTTTCTTATCTCCAGGCCATACAATCTCCACTGAATTGGAATTGGTTTCAACCTATTAAGCAAAACAATATGCATACTTAATTAATCATTAACCGTCAACTTAAAGAACCAAATTGATCTCGAGCGAGAGAAGTATTTTTTACCAAGAGTCTATAATACCAAGAGTGAGAAGCTTGGCCCTTCCTAATGGAAATGGCCTGCGAGATGCTCGGCACATTAAGGCCGAAATCTCGGGGGGGGGTACCACTTACCATTGTTCAGCATGTGTTTATATGCGTTTGAACTAAAACGCATCTGATTGGCTAATCGCCTACCTTATGTCAAATCTACGTGTATAAGCGGACCCCCCCCCCGAGATCTCAGGGGGGGGGGCCCGCTTAGCGTTGTTAAGCGTGTGTTTATATGCAGTCGAACTGAAAAGCCTCAGCTACCGCAATCCTCATCAGTTCGACTGCATATAAACACACGCTTAACAACGCTAAGCGGGACCCTCCCCCCCGAGATCTCGGGGGGGGGGGTCCGCTTATACACGTAAATTTGACATAAGGTAAACGATTAGCCAATCAGATGCGTTTTAGTTCAAACGCATATAAACACATGCTGAACAATGGTAAGTGGTTCCCCCTCCGAGATTTCGGCCTTAATGTGCCGAGCATCTCGCAGGCCATTTCCATTAGGAAGGGCCAAGCTTCCCACTCTTGGTATTATAAACTCTTGGCTTTACCTATGTGGTAGAATAACATTTTATAACTTGGCAGAGTCAACAATCCAGAAAATGCTGTTAAAACTTTGTAGAAGTATACCTGAACAGGCTTCACATCCACATCAAAATCTTTCATCAGCATTACACGGGCTTTCAAAGTGGGTTCAATGGAATATGTGTGAGGGGCGGGACAGTTATCACGAAGCCAGACGTACGGAAACTTTCCTTCATAGCCTAAAACGTTATTTATTTACATGTGCACAGTGCAGTGCCCAAAAACAAATTTATTGACCAGAAATCTTCCACCAAACAACTGAGTTGTTGACTATTGATTGGATTTTTCTACCAAATAAGGGTAGGCGACATTTTGTAAACGGACTAAAATATTCGCTTTGGTTGTGTAGTCAGCCAATCAGAAGACGCAATAAATTTTACCATCACCTGTAATATATAGTACATTACATGTAGTAGTCTTCACCATATACATGGGTGGAGTTACCCCCTAGGACCAGAGGAGACAGAAATGGTGCTTCCTGTTTTGAGCAGGCAGTGTGCGAAGAAAACGGGACATCACACAGGGACAGGAACGAAGCTTAACCCACCGAAAAACTTTGCCTCCTGCCGTTGCACTGTGTCTGTCTATATACTCTCTACTTAAATCAGTATGGCGTTTCAGAAATTGTTTACTATATACCAGTCAACTTATATAATCAACTCCTCCTTTATGTACCATACTAGCATGAGTGCAGCGTTTACTCACCGTCCTCCCACTTCACTTGAAGCATCTTATTGTTGGTATCATCTTCGACATGTTTGATTGCAGGTTGTACAGATGTTGATAAAGACCGAAGACAACCACGAACTCCAATCAACACGGGCCGGCTAGAAGAAAGAGCCATAGTGACAGTATATTTGACGTGTTTGGAACGTAATGCTGCCTTTTATAGTCTTAACTATAAGGCAGCTGCTTCTTTAACAAACAATTCATTTTGTGATAAGTTTAGCAGCTGTTATTGAAAGAAATCTACTTGGAAGACTCTGACAGGGAGAATTTTAAATCAGTACGTAATATATGGAACGAGGATAAAAGTTTCACAAATAAATAACTTGTAAAAAGCAAACATTGTCTACTATGATTCCTTCGAAATTAATATTTAGCAAATTATAAATGCTAATTCTGTTTTATCAATTCCCCCACCAAACAAAACCTTTGCAAAAACAGAGCTGTCACTTTTGTGATAGCGCGAAAATTATTATCAGCAAATACGAAGATTTAAGAGAGGGTAAATATAATTTTAAGAGAATTCCTAACCATTGTTTGTAATTATCATGATATCAAAGTTTTAAGAGAATTTTAAGAGAGTTTTTCCATTGTTAAACTTTTCACATGTGCAAAAGTTGTGATAAATCGGCATGTTGGTTGCTAATAAGAAGGAAGTAAAATTACTGCAAAACAACCATCTCGCACAACAACTTCAAGCAAGATCTAATTTGCATAACTGTACTACTATATGCAAAATAATATTTCAGCTTGAAAAAATTTGGTCAATCATATTTCACCTGCGATTTCGAACTGTGGTGTGTAGATTTGAACGACTATGGTAGGTCAATTCTGGCTACGTTCTTGTTAGTAGTAATAATTAAAACTACGTACAACCGGCACCTTTGTCATTCAGCTGTTTCTATTGTTGATTCCTTGGCTGTTTGATGATTTATAATTTTAGGCGCTGTTCTGGTTCTTAGCTGTATTCTGGGGATTTGATTTCGTTTGCCAAACGACGGGAGAAGAAAGTAAGCAAATCTTCAATGTTTTAAGGGGGGCTACTTGTGTCAAAAATTGCTCAAGTGTCAAAGATTTTGCTCAAATTTTGCCCATTGATATTCCTTAGGGTCCTACACAAGCCATTAAAATTTGAGGCGATTTCGTCCAGGAATAAAAAGTTAGTCAATTCCAATTCCTATTGAAAATGGCCCAAAATCGGAACTTTAGATTTTTCGCTTCTGACAACGATAAACGATAACTAACTCAAATCAAAATCGTTGAAGTGTTCTATGCCTCATTTCCGTAGCCAAATAAAATATCTAAAACCTGTCAGAGCTTTTTTTCAAAATTCGGTTTCTGATTTTCGTAGTATATAATCGTTTCTGTGAGAGAGCAGAGCCCCAAAACACTGAAAATCACAAAGATCGGTTTTCGACTGTTCGAACTGCTTCGAAATGGACGTTTGACTTACTTAGATCGTTTAGATTTGAAAAAGCAATCGATTGATATAGGTATTGTACATATTTGCTTACCTGACTGCCTTGACCCTGAGTGTACATATTGTTCTACTCTTGCTTCAGGTAGCGATCTGTTCGAATGTCGAGGTTTGCCGAATGGTCTTTTTCGAAATCCGGTGAATGCGTGCTCAGCAACCTTTTATCACTGCAGAAATGGGCAAACAAGAAAGCTGTCTTGCCGATCAAGTCAAGTAAGTTTAAGACAACGTCACTGTTCAATTCTCGCTCAAAGCTCTCTGCTAGAAGTCAGACGAAGCATAATGACGCAAAAACTCTATAACATAGAAAAACGGGACTATCGAGAGGTGGGGCAAAAGATGGAACAAAATGTGGTAAATATATCAAACACATTTTTGTATTTTCTAATTCAGGTTTTTGATCATCGAAAGACTGCATGCAGTCATCCCTCGGTTGTACCCGAATGCCAACAGGATGATCCACTGACAGACCAATCTGGTAATCATTAGCATTGCTCTACTACTTGGATTCTTTCTTACAATTTGGCGGACCCGGAAATATTATAACTTTACTCATTTTTATGTTTGGCATATACCGTACCCTAGTTTGAGATCGAAGTATGAAGTCTGGGACATTGGAAAACTTGCTGCTTTGGTTTTAGAATTCTGTTGCTATATATACCGTTTGAACAAAGAGAAAAATCTTACCACATCGGATCAGAGAAAGTGGATGACTAAAAACAGATGGAAAAAGTTGACCAAACACGACCTCCCTCTTAATTCATTTATTGTCATTTTCCAGTGCAAATTCTTTTCACTTGTGCTGGCAAGCTTGATGGAAATTACGGATTTCCTGTTCCGATGTGCAGCTCTATTTTCTTTTCCTGTATTCGTGGACGACCAGTCATTCAAATGTGTCCTCAGAGCTCTGTTTTCAACGACGCGACGGGCCTGTGCGATTTTCAGCCGTGAGTACCGCAACCTGTAGTCCAATTTCACTTTTCCAAACTCTGTAGATATTGTATGTGTGTCACCGTAAATTTGTATAAAACATGTATAAGTCCGCTTTATTTCAGGCATTATACACAATTCCTGAAGCGTACAGGAATCTTGTATCACCCTCGTATAACTCTTTTAGGCTTCGTTATTGCTAAATTTTTAGCCTTTGAAAATCACAAGAATTGGAATTAAAAGCTTCACAGAAACATAACATTTAAACACTTAGCAATATGAAGCCTAGGGCCTTTTCAAGAAAGGGTAGGGTGAGTAGAGTAGAGTGGAGTAGAGTAGAGTTTTAACTCTTTTCATGAAAGCACAGAGTTAATTTTAACTCGGCTGCTTTAACTCTCTTTAACCCTGTTGGGTTAAAAGCTGTGGAGTTAAAAGTTAAAAAATGACAGTTAAAATTATCCCCATGTGAATAGAGTTAATTTTAACTCAGCTGAACCTACGTATTTTGAATGGGATTAAATTTCAATAAAAACTGCTCAGTAAGAGTTAAGCAGCGTTAAATTTAACCCTTTCGTGAAAAGGGTAGAGTTAAATTTAACTCCACAGGTTTTTAACTCTGCACGCGATTCTTGAAAAGGGCAGAGTTTCTTGAAAAGGCTCCTAGATATTCTGGGTTTTAAAATATGGCAAACTGTAACTGTAACAAACTGTGCCAAACATACTGCTTATTACAGGTACGGTTTGTTAGAAATTTAAAGCAGACTGTGTGAACTTAAGGGGGGGCTACTAAAGGTTTGCCCCGACTTTGTCCGATTGGCCTACTTTTTGCCCAGGATATAGAGCATGGGTGTGGTCAAAAAAATATCAGATACTGAGATCTTAGTTGCCTTCCAGCCATGTGCAGCCGTCGCGTTTATGTGCCCGACCCCCCATTTTTCGCAACTACCAACATAATTAATTAAAAATTTCTACTGACTGCTAAGCCCAAGCTTCAAAGCTGTCATTTGCCAATATGATTTGGCACATATGTCCCTACCTGCAGAAAAATTCTAGATGTCTGTATCTTATCTGCATCTAAGGGAATTGCTCTTCAAAGTTGAAGTTTCGGCAAAAATTTAAAAATTTTTGGCTAACGAAAGGAAAATTTTATTACTGGTGGCAAAAATTTAAAAATTTTTGGCTAACGAAAGGAAAATTTTATTACTGGTGCGAGCTATAAGGCTGTAATTTGGCATAAAAGGAGGCCCTATAGGAGTACTCATTTGTGCCAAATGGCAAGAAATTCTGCCGAGTGAAAGAATTTTTATGTCAACTTTACTCTTCAAAAATTTCCTAAAACACCTTTTTTGGGGAATGGTAGCCCAGAAATCGAAAAAATCAAATTTTTCGAAATTAAATTTTTTGAGATATTTGAACTCAGCGAGGTCGAAAACACCCCCACAAAAGATTTCAGCTCGATTAGTGAAGGTTTGCGACTTCTATGGCTGCAGAAAGCCTCTACACAGGATCCGACAGCCTGAAAATGACGGTTTCGGCAATTTTTGAAGATTAAAGTTGACACAAAAAGTTTTTCACTCGGCAGAATTTCTTGTCATTTGGCACAAACTATAGGGCCTCCTTTTATGCCAAATTACAGCCTTATAGCTCGCACCAGTAATAAAATTTTCCTTTCTTTATCTAACAATTTTTAAATGTTTGCAGAAACTTCAACTTTGAAGAGTAATTCCCTTAGATGCAGATAAGATACAGACATCTAGTATTTTTCTACGGGTAGAGGCATATGTGCCAAACCTTATTGGCGAATTACAGCTTTGAAGCTTGGGCCTAGCAGTCACTAGAAATTTTTAATTAATTATGTTGGTAGTTGCGAAAAATGGGGGGTTGGGCACATAAACGCGACGGTTGCACATGGCTGGAAAGCAACTAAGATCTCAGTACCCGATATTTTTTTGACCCCACCCATGCTCTATATTTTCGCCAAAAAGCAGGTCAATCGGGCAAAGTCGGGGCAAGTCGATTTTAGTAGCCCCCCCCCTTAAGCAAAATTTAGATGAGCAAAGATTTAGAACTAAAATTACAAAATCAGTAGATAGTTCTTCTACAAGACAGACTAAAACAAAATTTCCTGAATTCTACGATATTCCTGAAAGGTTCTCAGGAATTACGTATAATTTCTACTAAAAGTAGACGTAAAACTTTATAATCTGGTGATGAAAATAAGAGTAAAATTCCTGAACGTTTCAGAAATTAGGTGTAATTCCTGAAATAAAACGGAATTATACATAATTCCTTTCGATACTATTTTACGGTGGTAAATATATTTGCTGTGCATTGTGCATTCACTTCATAACATGATTTGATGAATCAGGGGTTGATGCTTTTCAGATACGTCAAAGCTTGTGGTGGGCAAGACAGAGATAAGGAGATTATGGATAATGTACAAATGGACGACAGTGACATCACGATGCCCGTAAAACTTGTTATTTTAAATTGCATTTTCTACCGTTGATTTTGTTTTTTTATTTTTCTGATTCCGATTTTTTGCTAAAACTATTACAGCTATGCCAAAAATTAGCATTTTAGAGATTATATTTAGAAACCAATAGCTGTCAATTTTGGTTTGGTGGAGTCATTACGCCGAGCTCAGTTCCGTCAAACTGCTGAAAGTGAAACACCGACTCCGGCTGGCACGACCACTCCCACAACTACGTCAACTGAAGCCACTACAACTGTTACGGAACAGACAACAGAAACAACAAAAGAGGAATCGGGCTTGAAAGTCGAAGTGCCCAAATCACCTCCCGGTAAGTGCTGACTTTCCTATTTTCTTATTTCATCGTGCTTTCAAATAGTTAATCCAGATGCTGCAGACGCTTGAGAACTGATGTGTAAATTATTGTTTTTAGTATATTTTAAAACTTTCGAAGTTTTACTGAGTGACAGCTGGACTTGTGCTGGGCTGGAGATGTGTGGAGTTGTGCGTGGGCTTTGGCTAGTGCCTCTGGCCCCGGGCAGGGCCGGTCGGGGCCTAGGCATGTTTTTATGGGAGCCCGGACGTAACTCTCGGCAGGCCGGTCAGGGGCCTTTGTGAAAAGTTTTTGTCAGTATTGTATTTGGTATGGAGTATGTATTTGCTATGGTTTTTATTTAGATTTTCTATGTTTTGGTTATTTCAGTTTCCTGCAGGAGACATTTTATTGCCTTTTTCTTTCGCTTTCAGACTATCTGGTTTCCTGTCTGGGTCAACCACACCAACACATAGCGGATCCGCGTACCGGATGTTCCCCATTCTTTTTCACTTGTTTTGGAGGTTTGACGGCTGCCCAAAGCAAATGCCCTTCTGATACCATTTTCGATGTTGTGGCACAAAGATGTCTAAATTTCTTTGAAGTCCCGGAATGTATCGGCGAAAAGCGCACAACGCCAGTTTCTGAAACAACAGAAATAATAACTCCAACAACAATGTCAACTACGATCACTGCTACAGAATCAACTACTGTCGGAACGACCACAGCAGACCCAACTACAACCGTTATCAATCAAGATGAAGGTGGTGAGCAAGCTGCCGGAGAAGGCAGCGCTGAGTCTGCTCAGATGGATGACAAACATTCGGAAGGCGTGAAAGAAAACCAAACTTCGCAGAAAACCAAAGTTTTCGGTTAGCAGAAACGTTTCCCTCTCCTGTATTGAACTATATACCTCAACTACATCATAAGGTCGTTGGTGTTTTCGCTGTAGAAACTGTATTGTTCAAAATCACTAATTTTGAGTAGACTTATACTTTACTGGCAATATTCTCATGGTATATATACGTACATAACTTAGTTTTTGGTAGTCCACAAATTTAAGATTCTTAATGATCATACATCTCTATCATGTTTTTAGGTGTTGCTGGTCTGGTCTTCGACGTAGTAGGTAAGATAAATCTTTCAGCTAATCTGTGTAATATAGCTACCTAGGTACAGAACTAGGTATAGCTACCTAGGTATAGCTACCTAGGTATAGCTACCTAGGTATAGCTACCTAGGTACAGAACTAAAACAAGATGCAATATTTTTAATTTGTGTAACAGTAACCCTTTTAATGTTTTTTGATACTTGTGTTAATCTGCACTCCGTAGTGAACTTAATTTGCTCACCGTAGTGAACTTTGTTATTTTAGAACTGCAAGCTCTTTGTTTCAACAAATCCGCAGGAAATTATCCGGACCCTCGCTCCAACTGTTCCCAAGTATTCTTCTCCTGCGGCGTCTCCGGAGTGGCCAGTTTCAGCGTTTGCCCAGTAAACACCTTCTACTACCCGGGTATGGATCGTTGCGAATTCGTTCACAAAATTCCAGGATGTTTGGAGATGGTGAAGAAAATTCTTCCAGCCTTGGATGAGCCGTCAGCCACCACTGAAGTTACTACGATTCCAACCACGACGACAAGTAAACAGTGCCATAATTATAGAATCATAACAGTGGTCAGCAGCAATTGTCAAGCGATCTCGTTAGCTGGAAAGCATAAACTAAAAGGATCGCCTGCTAGCATGTATGTAGAATTGTAATTCGCAGTTAACAGCAGGTTTCTCAACTGTTGTTAAATATTTTCATCAGTCAATGTTTTTGCGCGTACCTGTTTCTGTAGTAAGCAATAAAGAAGTCGGCTATAACATACGGCAGGTGTGACTTGAACCACTGAACTTAAAGACAAGCGAGGAAGTTCGCCTGTCCTATACACTCCCTTTTGGGGATTTGACTAAAACCAGGATAGGAATCAGGGTCAGGACCCATTTCTGGTTAAGGATCGGGTGATTCAAACGAGATACATTTCAGGATCGGCTTGGAACTTCAGCATCTGGTTTGGAGTGGATCCCGTCTTCAGGATCGGGTGTCTAAAACAAGATCCATTTCAGGAGCGACTTGTAACTTCAGGATCGGTCTCAGTAACTCCTTATAACTTCAGGTTCTGAAAGTCAGGCCGATCCTGAAATGGATTCTATTTTTAGTCAACCGATCATGATCCTGATCCTGATCCTGAAGTATACAACATATCCTAATACCGATCCTGGTTTTGTCAAGTTGAGAGTGATGTGGTGCTCCGATCAGTAAAATAAAGGTTGCAACTGACGGACGAGACATTGCAAACTGACGGACGAGACATTGCAAAAGAAATTTCTAACAGTAAACTCTTCATAAATTTGTTTGCTTTGTGAGGCAGTGCATTACTAACTTTAACTGTTCTAGAGTTGCAATTTGACTGCGAATTTCGACGAAACAGAAACTTCGCCCCTCCAAGTCTGCCTTGCCCAGAATTCTTCTACCAGTGCTCCCATGGAAAGACGTATCGCTTTGTTTGCCCTAAACATCTCCGATATCATGTTATCAAAGATGCCTGTCTGGATCCCCACGAGGTTCCAGGATGTCCAAAGTAAACGGTTAATCCACTTTCTGAAAATTTTAAAAATTATTTATATTAATTTTTCATATTAGCTTTTCCTGTTCGCTTCGTAATATGGCTTTTGTATTTTTATTGTAGTTATGTCCCGGAAATTCTCAGAGATCTCTGTAAGAACATGATCGACGGATTCTATCCTCATCCAACTGATTGTGGCAAATTTGTAGGCTGCGTGCAAGAATATGAAATGGTGTTTGAATGCCACGAAAATACAACTTTTAATTTGCATACCAGTCGATGTGAAAATCCAGAATCTGTGCCGCCTCCGTGTGGTATTCACATTTCTCGTAAGGAGATCTTTGCATGAATTTTTGCATGCTCCAAAAAATAAAAGTTGTATAAATCGCTCGAAAGGGCGAAGTCTAGGATATAATGCGGATATTGGTAATAAAAAATTGTCTTGAAGTTAGGCCAAAATTTAGAAATGTTTACATATGAAATGTAAATATGAGATGAAATGATATCTAAATATCTTTGTGAGCATAGGTTAACACGGGGGGTCCAAGCCCCCCCCCCAACCCGGACAAGGTACAAGCCCTATCGCCGTCGGGGACAAGGGGTAACAAAAAAATGGCCAAGGGCTAACCAAAAATAGCCGGAAAAAATTAGCTTTACAGTAAAATGTCAAAACATTTCCTGCTTCGCCCTAATTTTTTAGCTAAAATGCTTAATTTTTCGGGAAAATTGGGCAAAATTTTGAAATTTTTTCCAAAATTGAAGATTTTTTGAAAATTTTGACAAAAAATTGCTAGTCTTAATAAAATTAGCGTTAATTTTTTGAAAAATTTTACAAATTTTTTCTTAAATTAGCGTTAATTTTTTGAAAAATTTTACAAATTTTTTCTTAAATTAGCGTTAATTTTTTGAAAAATTTTACAAATTTTTTCTTGAGGTACAAGCCCCCCTGAAAATTTTCAAGGTACAAGCCCCCTCAAAATTGTTTGGGGACAAGCCCCCCCCCCAGGACCCGACCCTATGTTAATGTATGTTTGTGAGCATTGGTTTTGGGTATTTCAGCTAGTGTGTTCAGCTGTAAGGATAAAGCTGATGGTTTGTATCCAGGAAAGGATTGTTCATCATTTTATGAATGCTATAAGCAAGTTCTGACCGAAGGCAATTGTGCTCCTGGATGGGCCTTCAATAAAAATGCTTCAAAATGCGAAATAGCAGTCAACGTTGATGGCTGTGGACCCGCAAGAAACAAAGGTTAATTAACTTTACTTTGCGCATTTTTATATGAAATTATTAATTGTGTCTGGAAGTAATACATACACCGGACACAAATTACATCGCTTAAATGTTTGCGTCTTCCACTACAAGTCAGCGACGGATATCTGTTTGCTATGGAATTTTTCTCAGCCTTTATTACGTTGAGCACTGTCGTCTTAAAGCCCGGTTCACACTAGGCGATAATTGCCAGCAATATGATTGCCAATAGATTGCCTATTTATTGCTAGTGTGGACAGTGTAAAAATTGCAGCAGTATTGCTGCCAATTAGCAATCTCTGCTAGGACAGCGAGCAAGCTTTGAGGCAATTAAACATGTAAATATAGGCGCGTACAGATTGCCACTAGACTATAATTTTAAATTTCCCGCTATATTGCCGGCAATCTTGGTGATGTAGTGTGAACGGGTGCATTGCTGGCAATATTGTCATTGCTCCTAAATCGTCGGCAACTAGATTGCCTGCAGATTGCCTAATGTGAACCGGGCTTAAGGTGTGATTTGAAGCAACGTTGGCAGTGTAAATGTTATTTGCGGAACAAAGCAAAATTTACTGTGAATAATGCATTTATAAAATGAAAATATTTTGCTTTTAGACTTCTTAGATTTCTGTCGAGAGAATCCTAGTGGTATATTCCCTCTACCCGGTGACTGTCATTCTGGTTTAATTTGCATGGATACATTCCCTTTCTCCTTCAAATGCTCACAACCAGACAAACCCGATTTTGATCCCTTTCAGAACGCTTGTGTTGAACCACAACTTGGATGCTCAGTTCAGAAGCAATGATTGAAGAATTTGCCTAACCGTTTTATTGTATTTTAAATTAACTTTTTAGAGCTTATTGTGATATCCATTTTTATGTTTTCGTGTGCTGCTAGTTGAACTACGTTTCTGAAGTAAAGTAATCGAAGTCTTACGTCGTAAGTTGCATGTTGAAGTAGGTTTTCGGAGTAACGTATTCATTCGCTGGTTTGTTGGTGAAGCCTTCACGCTGCGCTAAAGATAGCAGATAAAAATATTTTGCTACTTAGTCACCCAAAAGTGGGATCAAAACAGTCACCCAAAAGTGGGATCAAAATGGTCACCCAAAAGTGGGATCAAAACAGTCACCCAAAAGTGGGATCAAAAGTGTCACCCAAAAATTCTGTTCATCACATATACTTTCATTACCATTTGTAGTGGGATCAAAAACAGTCACCCAAAAGTAGGATCAAAACAGTCACCCAAAAGTAGGGAAGCAAATCGGCACCCAAAAGTAAGGATTAAAACTGTCACCCAAAAATAGAGATTAAAATTGCACCCCAAACTGGGATTAAAAACGTCACCCAAAGAGTGCTCAATTGATGTCTCTGTCGCAGTCTAAAAGCATTTTCCGTCTAATTGCAATTAGACGGAGAATTTCAGTCTAATTGCAATTGGGCTAGTCTAATAGCATGAGACTGAGCGAAATGCTGTTAGACTGAAAATTTTCAGTCTAATTGCAATTAGACGTACTATTGTTCGTCTAATTGCAATTGGGCGAACCGTGCCTCGTCTAATTGCATTTTGATATAAAATGTAATGGTTAGTGTATAACAACAGCGCTTCGCTGTAATTGTATTCGAAGAAGGGCACAGAAAGTCGAAAAGACACTAAGTCATTAAGAATAGCTTTAAAAACATGGTAGGAATACTTTTGTTTGAATATTGAAAACTTGAAGACTTTTTCTTTCTGTACATGAATGAAGAAGAGAAGAGAAGAAGAGTTTCTCACTGTACATGAATGCTATGAAGCTGGCGTTTCTGCAGGTCGTTTATTATCATTCCAGATGTATTGTAGCGGGGCTAGTAGTTTAACCTACGTACTAACACCGTTACCACGCCCAGACGTAGCGGACGCGGAGACCGTGGCACAGATGGATAACAGACCGACTACAGGAGACGGTCGGGACAGCCTCGCCAGACAATATACGCAGTAAATAGTCCGATCCTAAGGGCGAGATGACTCGCACTCTCACTCACTCAAGATTGAACTACCTACCTAGCAGGAGCTCAGAAAACTCAAACCTAACTAAATACACTTTAATAGAGAACAGAACAACACGTTATAGTAATATAACAATACAATAAAATACTGGGTTGAACCCTCAAGCACACACAAACAAACAAACAGACACTGACTTACAGTTACAGCGGGCTGACGGGGGTCAGCCAACGTACCAAGCTCTGGGGAGAGCTGAGGGAGAGACACAATAATAGACACAGCAAATAAGGGGGAGAGTAGAATTAAACACAACTGTACACAACGGCAGAATAATACAAGAGTGAAGGGGGGAAGCGAGTGTTGGGTTGAACCCTCCCACGAGCGCCCCCTAGTGAGAATTTGCCCCCAATCACGTAGCTCCCAAAGTCACGAGGGGGGGAACCCACCCAACCCCACGCATACACGTTGGGGGAGCTACGTGACTTGCAAACGTGTCCCAGCCCACTTTGATGATGTTATGAGAAGCCAGGCGGGTAGCTAGCCTAGCTACTCACCAGCAACGGAAAGGTTGATCATGCCAACCTTGATCCGTTACAGTATTGTCTGAAAATTTGAATAAAACCGGGCGGCTATATATAATTGCACTTTGTGCAAGTGCAACTATATCTGCACGTAAAGGGGAGCACGACCTTAAAGAATTTAAAGGATTTTGAAAACATAGTAGAAATTATCTACAATTTATTAGAATTTGAAGACTTTCGAAAGCTTAAAATTTTCAAATTTTGACCAGTGGAACTAATATTTTATATTATTATATTTATATATATATATATATATATATATATATAATTATACATTTTTGTTATTGCATAGAAATCTGCAAAGTAAAAACGGGTTGAAATAAAAAGTAACAGTATATATAACATTCTTTCGAAACGGTAACAGTGCTCAATGCTTGCAATCCAAATTAAAGTTTGATTGGTCAAGGTTTCAAAGTTTTAAGCTTTTGGATGTCTTAAAATTAAAAGTAAATTATATAATAGATGTGTGACTAAAGTCTTCAAGTTTTCAAGATCCAAACGAAAAGTATTATGTTTTTAAAGCTATTCTTAATGACGTAGTATCTTTTCGACTTTCCCTTCTTCGAATATAATTACAGCGAAGCGCTGTTGTTATACACTAACCATTACATTTTATATCAAAATGCAATTAGACGAGGCAAAGTTCGACCAATTGCAATTAGACGAACAATAGTACGTCTAATTGCAATTAGACTGAAAATTTTCAGTCTAACAGCATTTCGCTCAGTCTCATGCTATTAGACTAGCCCAATTGCAATTAGACTGAAATTCTCCGTCTAATTGCAATTAGACGGAAAATGCTTTTAGACTGCGACATCTCTATTACTACTGTGATCGTTCCCAAAATATTTTCGGCAGGGAGCGGCCGTTACAAAAAACTCACCCAAAATTATGATAACTGTCGTCCTTATATACTCAGTTAGCGTTATCAACGTATCCTGTAGAGTAAACCTGTAAATCAGAGAAAACTACAGATTTAATTTGTATTGAATACTAGTCTAACGTGCAATCCATTCTACCAAAGAAGATCCGCTAAAATCTGCTAACGATGTCCTGTAGAAATAACAAGAATTAACCTGTAATTTTCAACAAAAGCTTTTGTATTTATCGTCTACAAAAGTGATTCCTGTAGTTTCTACTGAAACATTTCTAAGAGTGAGAAAGTGGCGTATATCACATGCAAGACGATGGCATAATACAGCATACATATCCTTCTAAAATATCATGATTGTTAAATTTTGGTCCACTTGTGCTAACCGCAGGGGCACAGTAGCAAAATATTTTTATCTGCTATCTTTAGCGCAGCGTGAAGGCTTCACCAACAAACCAGCGAATGAATACGTTACTCCGAAAACCTACTTCAACATGCAACTTACGACGTAAGACTTCGATTACTTTACTTCAGAAACGTAGTTCAACTAGCAGAACACGAAAACATAAAAATGGATATCACAATAAGCTCTAAAAAGTTAATTTAAAATACAATAAAACGGTTAGGCAAATTCTTCAATCATTGCTTCTGAACTGAGCATCCAAGTTGTGGTTCAACACAAGCGTTCTGAAAGGGATCAAAATCGGGTTTGTCTGGTTGTGAGCATTTGAAGGAGAAAGGGAATGTATCCATGCAAATTAAACCAGAATGACAGTCACCGGGTAGAGGGAATATACCACTAGGATTCTCTCGACAGAAATCTAAGAAGTCTAAAAGCAAAATGTTTTCATTTTATAAATGCATTATTCACAGTAAATTTTGCTTTGTTCCGCAAATAACATTTACACTGCCAACGTTGCTTCAAATCACACCTTAAGCCCGGTTCACATTAGGCAATCTGCAGGCAATCTAGTTGCCGGCGATTTAGGAGCAATGACAATATTGCCAGCAATGCACCCGTTCACACTACATCACCAAGATTGCCGGCAATATAGCGGGAAATTTAAAATTATAGTCTAGTGGCAAATTTAAAATTATAGTCTAGTGGCAATCTGTACGCGCCTATATTTACATGTTTAATTGCCTCAAAGCTTGCTCGCTGTCCTAGCAGAGATTGCTAATTGGCAGCAATACTGCTGGCAATTTTTACACTGTCCACACTAGCAATAAATAGGCAATCTATTGGCAATCATATTGCTGGCAATCATATTGCCGGCAATTATCGCCTAGTGTGAACCGGGCTTTAAGACGACAGTGCTCAACGTAATAAAGGCTGAGAAAAATTCCATAGCAAACAGATATCCGTCGCTGACTTGTAGTGGAAGACGCAAACATTTAAGCGATGTAATTTGTGTCCGGTGTATGTATTACTTCCAGACACAATTAATAATTTCATATAAAAATGCGCAAAGTAAAGTTAATTAACCTTTGTTTCTTGCGGGTCCACAGCCATCAACGTTGACTGCTATTTCGCATTTTGAAGCATTTTTATTGAAGGCCCATCCAGGAGCACAATTGCCTTCGGTCAGAACTTGCTTATAGCATTCATAAAATGATGAACAATCCTTTCCTGGATACAAACCATCAGCTTTATCCTTACAGCTGAACACACTAGCTGAAATACCCAAAACCAATGCTCACAAACATACATTAACATAGGGTCGAGTCCTGGGGGGGCTTGTCCCCAAACAATTTTGAGGGGGCTTGTACCTTGAAAATTTTCAGGGGGGCTTGTACCTCAAGAAAAAATTTGTAAAATTTTTCAAAAAATTAACGCTAATTTAAGAAAAAATTTGTAAAATTTTTCAAAAAATTAACGCTAATTTAAGAAAAAATTTGTAAAATTTTTCAAAAAATTAACGCTAATTTTATTAAGACTAGCAATTTTTTGTCAAAATTTTCAAAAAATCTTCAATTTTGGAAAAAATTTCAAAATTTTGCCCAATTTTCCCTAAAAATTAAGCATTTTAGCTAAAAAATTAGGGCGAAGCAGGAAATGTTTTGACATTTTACTGTAAAGCTAATTTTTTCCGGCTATTTTTGGTTAGCCCTTGGCCATTTTTTCGTTACCCCTTGTCCCCGACGGCGATAGGGCTTGTACCTCCGGGTTGGGGGGGGGGGCTTGGACCCCCCCCCGTGTTAACCTATGCTCACAAAGATATTTAGATATCATTTCATCTCATATTTACATTTCATATGTAAACATTTCTAAATTTTGGCCTAACTTCAAGACAATTTTTTATTACCAATATCCGCATTATATCCTAGACTTCGCCCTTTCGAGCGATTTATACAACTTTTATTTTTTGGAGCATGCAAAAATTCATGCAAAGATCTCCTTACGAGAAATGTGAATACCACACGGAGGCGGCACAGATTCTAGATTTTCACATCGACTGGTATGCAAATTAAAAGTTGTATTTTCGTGGCATTCAAACACCATTTCATATTCTTGCACGCAGCCTACAAATTTGCCACAATCAGTTGGATGAGGATAGAATCCGTCGATCATGTTCTTACAGAGATCTCTGAGAATTTCCGGGACATAACTGCAATAAAAATACAAAAGCCATATTACGAAGCGAACAGGAAAAGCTAATATGAAAAATTAATATAAATAATTTTTAAAATTTTCAGAAAGTGGATTAACCGTTTACTTTGGACATCCTGGAACCTCGTGGGGATCCAGACAGGCATCTTTGATAACATGATATCGGAGATGTTTAGGGCAAACAAAGCGATACGTCTTTCCATGGGAGCACTGGTAGAAGAATTCTGGGCAAGGCAGACTTGGAGGGGCGAAGTTTCTGTTTCGTCGAAATTCGCAGTCAAATGGCAACTCTAGAACAGTTAAAGTTAGTAATGCACTGCCTCACAAAGCAAACAAATTTATGAAGAGTTTACTGTTAGAAATTTCTTTTGCAATGTCTCGTCCGTCTGTCTCGTCCGTCAGTTTGCAATGTCTCGTCCGTCAGTTGCAACCTTTATTTACTGATCGGAGCACCACATCACTCTCAAATTGACAAAACCAGGATCGGTATTAGGATATGTATACTTCAGGATCAGGATCAGGATCATGATCGGTTGACTAAAAATAGAATCCATTTCAGGATCGGCCTGACTTTCAGATCCTGAAGTTATAAGGAGTTACTGAGACCGATCCTGAAGTTACAAGTCGCTCCTGAAATGGATCTTGTTTTAGACACCCGATCCTGAAGACGGGATCCACTCCAAACCAGATGCTGAAGTTCCAAGCCGATCCTGAAATGTATCTCGTTTGAATCACCCGATCCTTAACCAGAAATGGGTCCTGACCCTGATTCCTATCCTGGTTTTAGTCACATCCCCAAAAGGGAGTGTATAGGACAGGCGAACTTCCTCGCTTGTCTTTAAGTTCAGTGGTTCAAGTCACACCTGCCGTATGTTTTAGCCGACTTCTTTATTGCTTACTACAGAAACAGGTACGCGCAAAAACATTGACTGATGAAAATATTTAACAACAGTTGAGAAACCTGCTGTTAACTGCGAATTACAATTCTACATACATGCTAGTAGACTATGCTTTTAGTTTTTGGTTGCTGCTTTCCAGCTAACGCGATCGCTTGACAATTGCTGCTGACCACTGTTATGATTCTATAATTAAGGCACTGTTTACTTGTCGTCGTAGTTGGAATCGTAGTAACTTCAGTGGTGGCTGACGGCTCATCCAAGGCTGGAAGAATTTTCTTCACCATCTCCAAACATCCTGGAATTTTGTGAACGAATTCGCAACGATCCATACCCGGGTAGTAGAAGGTGTTTACTGGGCAAACGCTGAAACTGGCCACTCCGGAGACGCCGCAGGAGAAGAATACTTGGGAACAGTTGGAGCGAGGGTCCGGATAATTTCCTGCTGATTTGTTGAAACAAAGAGCTTGCAGTTCTAAAATAACAAAGTTCACTACGGTGAGCAAATTAAGTTCACTACGGAGTGCAGATTAACACAAGTATCAAAAAACATTAAAAGGGTTACTGCTACACAAATTAAAAATATTGCATCTTGTTTTAGTTCTGTACCTAGGTAGCTATATTACACAGATTAGCTGAAAGATTTATCTTACCTACTACGTCGAAGACCAGACCAGCAACACCTAAAAACATGATAGAGATGTATGATCATTAAGAATCTTAAATTTGTGGACTACCAAAAACTAAGTTATGTACGTATATATACCATGAGAATATTGCCAGTAAAGTATAAGTCTACTCAAAATTAGTGATTTTGAACAATACAGTTTCTACAGCGAAAACACCAACGACCTTATGATGTAGTTGAGGTATATAGTTCAATACAGGAGAGGGAAACGTTTCTGCTAACCGAAAACTTTGGTTTTCTGCGAAGTTTGGTTTCCTTTCACGCCTTCCGAATGTTTGTCATCCATCTGGGCAGACTCAGCACTGCCTTCTCCGGCCGCTTGCTTGCCACCTTCATCTTGATTGATAACGGTTGTAGTTGGGTCTGCTGTGGTCGTTCCGACAGTAGTTGATACTGTAGCAGTGATCGTAGTTGACATTGTTGTTGGAGTTATTTCTGTTGTTTCAGAAATTGGCGTTGTGCGCTTTTCGCCGATACATTCCGGGACTTCAAAAAAATTTAGACATCTTTGTGCCACAACATCGAAAATGGTATCAGAAGGGCATTTGCTTTGGGCAGCCGTCAAACCTCCAAAACAAGTGAAAAAGAATGGGGAACATCCGATGCGCGGATCCGCTATGTGTTGGTGTGGTTGACCCAGACAGGAAACGAGATAGTCTGAAAGCGAAAGAAAAAGGCAATAAAATGTCTCCTACAGGAAACTGAAATAACCAAAACAGTCATAGAAAATCTAAATAAAAACCATAGCAAATACATACTCCATACCAAATGCAATACTGACAAAAGCTTTTCACAAAGGCCCCTGGCCGGCCTGCCGAGAGTTACGTCCGGGCTCTCATGAAAACATGCCTGGGCCCCAACCGGCCCTGCCCGTGGCCAGAGGCACTAGCCAAAGCCCACGCACAGGCACAACTCCACACAACTCCAGCCCTGCACAAGTCCAGCTGTCACTCAGTAAAACTTCGAAAGTTTTAAAATATATATATGTAGACATTGCCTACTAAAAACAATAATTTACACATCAGTTCTCAAGCGTCTGCAGCATCTGGATTAAATATTTGAAAGCACGATGAAATAAGAAAATAGGAAAGTCAGCACTTACCGGGAGGTGATTTGGGCACTTCGACTTTCAAGCCCGATTCCTCTTTTGTTGTTTCTGTTGTCTGTTCCGTAACAGTTGTAGTGGCTTCAGTTGACGTAGTTGTGGGAGTGGTCGTGCCAGCCGAAGTCGGTGTTTCACTTTCAGCAGTTTGACGAAACTGAGCTCGGCGTAATGACTCCACCAACCCAAAATTGACAGCTATTGGTTTCTAAATATAATCTCTAAAATGCTAATTTTTGGCATAGCTGTAATAGTTTTAGAGAAAAATCGGAATCAGAAAAATAAAAAACAAACTCAACAGTAGAAAATGCAATTTAAAATAACAATTTTTACGGGCATCGTGATGTCACTGTCGTCCATTTGTACATTATCCATAATCTCCTTATCTCTGTCTTGCCCACCACAAGCTTTGACGTATCTGAAAAGCAACAACCCCTGATTCATCAAATCATGTTATGAAGTGAATGCACAATGCACAGCAAATATATTTACCACCGTAAAATAGTATCGAAAGGAATTATGTATAATTCCGTTTTATTTCAGGAATTATGCCTAATTTCTGAAACGTTCAGGAATTTTGTATAACTCTTATTTTCATCACCATACGTCTACTTTTAGAAATTATACGTAATTCCTGAGAACCTTTCAGGAATATCGTAGAATTCAGGAATATCGTAGAATTCAGGAAATTTTGTTTTAGTCTGTCTTATACAAGAACTATCTATTGATTTTGTAAATTTAGTTCTAAATCTTTGCTCATCTAAATTTTGCTTAAGGTGGTGATTCCTTTTGGGCACATATTATTGGTTGACGGTGGTCCAAATCAGGATGAAATTTGATGAAACTTTCCAAAATAAGTTCTTTTGGCATTCTAACACCCTCCGCGCAATCCCGCTTCGAAAATTCGAGATTTCCGGTCAGAGTGGTTTATCCCAGTTTCTGAACGTTTGGCAGCTGCTATACAGTTATGACTATATTCATTCGAAAGATCTCATTGAGCTTCACATTTTTGCTTTTTAAAGTAAGTTTCTAGCTTTTCTCTACCGTGAGATATAGCCGATGTTCTTGTTTTGGCGTCGAAAACTTGTCATTTTTGCAGAATTCAAATTATCCAATTTTTCTTGAACTACGCAGGCCGTAAAATCAAACTAAGGGCGTCGATCGGAAGGTCTCACAGGGACAAATTATCCGACGCATGATCGTCTTCCAACTGCTATTCTGTAGGCTGCTATCATAAAAAAATGTATTTTTTGCAAAAACACGACCAATTTTTTCCAACGATTGTGGAACATTCACCATGCAAGCTGGAGGGCTGCTACTGAACAAATGTGTTCTGCACAAATATACCCAGGGACGATTTTTTAGTTGCCCCGATTGCTGCTTTCTAGCTAAAGTAATCGCTTGACAAAGTTGGAAAAAGTAGGCAAAATACAGGTTACGCACACATTTCAGCTTATTTCTCTATAACGAAGAGCGATTTCACAATAAATAAAAAATCGACTCCAGCTATTTGATGGAGGTATCGAATGATATAACCGATGTCTCGCGAAAAAATTTACTTGAGTCTGCAAAAATTCTGGAAAATTATACTTCTTCTAAAATGTGTTAATAATATTTTGTAAAAGCAACATTAGTTCCGTAGCATGCATTAAAAAGAGAAAATGTCAAGCTACATTTTGATATAAAAATGGCTTCTTAACTCCAAGTAATGAACGAGTAATAGTGGTGCAAACTTTTGTGACCAAAGGGAATCACCACCTTAAATTCACACAGTCTACTTTAAATGACAAACCGTAACTGTAATAGGCAGTATGTTTGGCACAGTTTGTTACAGTTACAGTTTGCCATATTTTAAAACCCAGAATATCTAGGAGCCTTTTCAAGAAACTCTGCCCTTTTCAAGAATCGCGTGCAGAGTTAAAAACCTGTGGAGTTAAACTTAACTCTACCCTTTTCACGAAAGGGTTAAATTTAACTCTGCTTAACTCTTTCTGAGCAGTTTCTATTGAAATTTAATCCCATTCAAAACACGCAGGTTCAGCTGAGTTAAAATTAACTCTATTCACATGGGGTTAATTTTAACTGTCATTTTTAACTCTTTTAACTCCACAGCTTTGAACCCAACAGGGTTAAAGAGAGTTAAAGCAGCCGAGTTAAAATTAACCCTGTGCTTTCATGAAAAGAGTTAAAACTACTCTACTCCACTCTACTCTACTCACCCTACCCTTTCTTGAAAAGGCAAGAGGCTTCATATTGCTAAGTTTTTAACCTTTAAATGTTATGTTTCTGTGAAGCTTTTAATTCCAATTCGTGTGATTTTCAAACGCTAAAAATTTAGCAATTACGAAGCCTAAAAGAGCTATACAAGGGTTATACAAGATTCCTGTACGCTTCAGGAATTGTGTATAATAAAGCGGACTTATACAAGTTTTATACAAATTTACGGTGACACATACAATATCTACAGAGTTTGGAAAAGTGAAATTGGACTACAGGTTGCGGTACTCACGGCTGAAAATCGCAAAGGCCAGTCGCGTCGTTGAACACAGAGCTCTGAGGACACATTTGAATGACTGGTCGTCCACGAATACAGGAAAAGAAAATAGAGCTGCACATCGGAACAGGGAATCCGTAGTTTCCATCAAGCTTGCCAGCACAAGTGAAAAGAATTTGCACTGGAAAATGACAACAAATGAATTTACGAGGGACGTCGCATTTGGTCAGTTTTTACTTTTTCCATCTGTTTTTGGTCATCTACTTTCTCCGATCCGATGTGGTAAAATTTTTTCGTTGTTCAAACGGTATATATAGCAACAGAATTCTAAAATCAAAGCAGCAAGTCTGAGATTTTCCACTATCCCAGTTTTCATATTTCGATCTGAAACTAGGGTACTGCATATCCCAAACATAAAAATGAGAAAAGTTGTCATTTTCCCGGGTCCGCCAAATTGTAACAAAGAATCCAAGTAGTTTCCAGTTACCAGATTGGTCAGTCAGTGGATCATTTTGTTGGCATTCGGGTACAACCGTGGGATGACTGCATGCAGTCTTTCGATGATCAAAAACCTGAATTAAAATAGAAAAAATTGTTTGATATATATTTAGAAAAAATTATTTGATATATTTACCTCGTTTTGCTCCTGGATTGTGCTGTTTTCTTAATGTAATAGAGTTTTGCATCATTATGCTTCTTCTGACTTAAAGCAGAAAAACTTTAATTTGATGCGAGAATTGACGTTGTCTTAAACTTACTTGACTTGATCGGCAGGAGAGCTTTCTGGTTTGCCCATTTCTGCAGTGATAGAAGGTTGCTGAGCACGCATTCACCGGATTTCGAAAAAGACCATTCGGCAAACCTCGACATTCGAATAGATCGCTACCTGAAGCCAGTAGAACAACTAGACACTCAGGGTCAATGCAGTCAGTCTAGTCTAAGAATACGAGACTTTCTTTCAGTTCCTTTCATTGTGTGTGACCAACGAAAGACCGAATCGAATTTAAGTAATCGTGTTTTGATGTTTCTTCCTGACCTTAGTCCTCCGCTGCGAGTCGAAAACTGAAAACTTCAACTCTTAGTTGTAAATTCTCATATTTGAATTATGTGCACCCCCAAAACATATATTGCAAGTTTTAAAGCTGCCTGTTGAACTATTCCCTTACCATCGAGAAACTATTTGGATGGAGGGATTAATAAACTGATGAGAAATGGCCCGATTATAAAAATTACCGAAGTGAAATTTCTTTGAATGCGGCCTGAATGCTTTGAAACAAATTTAATTACCGAAACGTACAGGTGCACAATGCTTCATATGTATGTACTTTAGGGGGGGGGGGCTACATGGAACGAAAATTCAACTTGTCCAAATTGTGCCCGCTGATACTCTTTAGGGTCCTACAAAAACCATTGAAATCTGAGGTCCAGGAACAGAAAATTTACAGTCATTCAAAATTTCCAATTCCTATTGAAAATGGCCAAGAAATTTACGAAATTTACAAATATGCACAATATCTACACCACTCGATAGCTTTTTCAATTCTAAGCAATTTTTATCAAACGTCCATTTTGTAGCTGTTTCAAGTTATCGGTCGAAAACCGATCTTTGTGACTTTTCAATTTCAGTGTTTTGGGGCCTCTGCTCTCACAGAAACAATTACTACAAAAGTCAGAAACCGAATTTTGAAAAACACTTTGACAAGTTTTAGATATTTTATTTGGCTACAAAATTAGGTATAGAACAGTTCGGTTTTTTTGAATTGAGTTAATCGTTGTCGGAAGCGAAAAATCTGAAGTTCCGATTTTGGGCCATTTTCAATAGGAATTGGAATTGACTTTAACTTTTTTGCTAGACGAAATCGCCTCAAATTTTAATGGTTTGTGTAGTACCCTTTGGAATATCAATGGGCAAAATTTAAGCAAAATTTTAGAGGGACTTATTTTTGACACAAGTAGCCCCCTTAAAACATTAAAGATTTGCTTACTTTCTTCTCCCGTCGTTTGGCAAATGAAATCAAATCCCCAGAATACAGCTAAGAACCAGAACAGCACCTAAAATTATAAATCATCAAACAGCCAAGGAATCAACAATAGAAACAGCTGAATGACAAAAGTGCCGGTTGTACGTAGTTTTAATTATTACTACAAACAAGAACGTAGCCAGAATTGACCTACCATAGTCGTTCAAACCTACACACCACAGTTCGAAATCGCAGGTGAAATATGATTGACCAATTTTTTTCAAGCTGAAATATTATTTTGCATATAGTAGGTACAGTTATGCAAATTAGATCGTGCTTGAAATTGTTGTGCGAGATGGTTGTACTGCATTAATTTACTTCCTTCTTATTTGCAACCAACATGCCGATTTATCACAACGTTTGGACATGTGAAAAGTTTAACAATGGAAAAACTCTCTTAAAATTCTCTTAAAACTTTGATATCATGATAATTACAAACAATGGTTAGGAATTCTCTTAAAATTATATTTACCCTCTCTTAAATCTTCGTATTTGCTGATAATAATTTTCGCGCTATCTTAAAAAGTGACAGCTCTGTTTTTGCAAAAGTTTTGTTTGGTGGGGGAATTGATAAAACAGAATTAGCATTCGCAATATGCTAAATATTAATTTCGAAGGAACCATAGTAGAAAATGTTTGCATGTTTGCTTTTTACAAGTTATTCGTTTGTTAAACTTTTATCCTCGATCCACATTTCCGCTGATTTAAAATTCTCCCTTCCAGAGTCTTTTAAACGGATTTCTTTCAATAACAGCTGCTAAACTTATCACAAAATGAATTGTTTGTTAAAGAAGCAGCTGCGTTATAGTTAAGACTATAAAAGGCAGCATTACGTTCCAAACACGTCAAATATACTGTCACTATGGCTCTTTCTTCTAGCCGCTCCGTGTTGATTGGAGTTCGTGGTTGTCTTCGGTCTCTATCAACATCTGTACAACCTGCAATCAAACATGTCGAAGATGATACCAACAATAAGATGCTTCAAGTGAAGTGGGAGGACGGTGAGTAAACGCTGCACGCATGCTAGTTTGGTAAAGGAGGAGTTGATTATATAGGTTGACTGGTAGTCAACAATTTCCGAAACTCCATACTGATGGAAGTAGAGAGTAGACGCCAGTGCAACGGCAGCAGGCAAAGTTTTTCGGCGGGTTAAGCTTGATTCCTGTCCCTGTGTGATGTCCCGTTTTCTTCGCACACTGCCTGCTCAAAACAGGAAGCACCATTTCTGTCTCCTCTGCTCCTACGGGTAACTCCACCCATGAAGAGAAGAAGAGATATGCGCAGGTCTGCATGACCAAGTAATGATAAAATTAATTGCATCTTCTGAGTGGCTGACTACACAGCCAAAGCGAATATTTAGTGCGTTTACAGAATGTCGCCTACCCTTATTTGGTAGAAAAACCCAATCAATAGTCAGCAACTTTCTTGTTTGGTGGAAGGTTTCTGGCCAATAAATTTGTTTTTGGGCACTGCACAGTGTACATGTAAATAAATAACGTTTTAGGCTATGAAGGAAAGTTTCCGTACGTCTGGCTTCGTGATAACTGTCCCGCTCCTCACACATATTCCATTGAACCCACTTTGAAAGCCCGTGTAATGCTGATGAAAGATTTTGATGTGGATGTGAAGCCTGTTCAGGTATACTTCTACAAAGTTTTAACAGCATTTTCTGGATTGTTGACTCTGCCAAGTTATAAAATGTTATTCTACCACATAGGTAAAGCCAAGAGTTTATAATACCAAGAGTGGGAAGCTTGGCCCTTCCTAATGGAAATGGCCTGCGAGATGCTCGGCACATTAAGGCCGAAATCTCGGAGGGGGAACCACTTACCATTGTTCAGCATGTGTTTATATGCGTTTGAACTAAAACGCATCTGATTGGCTAATCGTTTACCTTATGTCAAATGTACGTGTATAAGCGGACCCCCCCCCCCCGAGATCTCGGGGGGGGGAGGGTCCCGCTTAGCGTTGTTAAGCGTGTGTTTATATGCAGTCGAACTGATGAGGGCCAGTTTGGCCCAACTGAACAATCCTACGTGGACAAGTTGCGGGACAAGCTCAAGAACGTATAGCAAGTATAGGATCAAATCTGAATCTAAATTTATCGCAATTTATTTACGCCAGGATCAAATCTGAATCTAAATTTATCGCAATTTATTTACGCCAAGTTAAACAGTGGCAACCTTGCATAAAGAAGAATTTATTATTGGATGTTGGCACCATGGATATTGTACTGAGGTTGGAAGAGGTTGGTTTTGTTTGAGGAAGTGGCCCGGTTTGATGCTTTTTGAGGAGTTCGGGGGGGCTCCCTGGTTAATCTTTCTAACAAAAGTAAAATAAATTAGTCGAGTTAATAAGATAAATGCAAACAAAAAAGCAGACGAAGCAAGATATCACCCTATGCTTTTGTTTGAGCAGTCGTAATTGCTTGCTCACAATGTCTACAAAGCAAAGAAAAGTCTGTGTTTCTGAAAGAAATGCCATTTTCGCTTACGCCAAAAGTTTCGCCTTGTGCTTTCCCTGGGGGGAGGCCCTGGGTAGTATTTGGAAAGAGATCCAAGCATATGCTGCGGCACTTGAAACGTCCGCAGAAATGGTCGCAGCTGGTTTACTTCTCCTTGTTTCTGGTATACTTTCACCTTTGATGCAAGTACAAGTGCCACCCATGCAAATCATTAAAGCAAACAATTATTTCATTGTCGTCGCTGATCCTGGCTTCGGCAAAACTGCAGTTTATGAACGGATAATTGAGATGCCTGTGGCAAAACTGGAAGAAAAGTTCAAGAAGCCGATCAGCTTGGGCACGAGTTCTAGACCTGCGATCCTTCACTACCTTCAGAAAAACGGCGGAAGTGGATTTCTCCATTGTGACGAGATACAAGAGGCTATGGACGTGCTCTTAGCAACGAGCATGGAGGATTCACTTAGAGGTGCACTAAGCAAGCTGTGGAGTGGCTCCAGCCACACCATGCATTTCAAAACTGTTTCGAACATTAAAATAAGCAAAGAAAGAAGCTATTTTTCGATTGGTGGTTTCTGCCCACCCCATCCTTTCGCAAATCTTGTAGCTAAGCTAGGAGAAGTCGGAGACGGCTTATTCTACAGATTTCTACCAATCTGCATTCCTTTCTCCTATCCAGAAGAGAAAGACCTAGAGTTGGACCAACGGCAGCAAATTGTGAACGATTTCGAAGACAACATTTATTCCATCAGTGAACGAATTTATCAACAACATATGATGAAGTTAAAGGAGCCAAAGGTTTTCGATCTCACCAAAGAGGGAAACATAGAATTCGAATCTTTGCGCAGTATCGAGAAGGATACAGAAATCCAGAGATATGCTAACTTGGCAAACTGCACCGCTGAAACCCTTGATCCCTCTGTCCTGGACAACTTGTCATACGAACCTAATGAAAACAAAGATTTGATTCATGCTGCCAAACTCGCGTTGATTATCCATGTTCTTACAACAAGATGGGAAGGAAACCAGCAACCAACAACTACTATTGCAACAGAGGTAGTCAGAGCAAGCTTGAAGTGGGTGTCCATTGCACGGCAACAAATGGACAACTTCAAGGATATAGTGAAGACAGAAATTACAACGAAAACAGAAAAACCAAAGAGATCCAGACAACCAGAGCCAGGTGTTACAAGTGTAATTCTCGGCAGTCCAGGTCCTTTTGTTACAGCTCGCTTCCTTACAAGAAAGTACAGAAATACAAAGTCATATCAGATAAAGGAAGCATTCAAGCAGCTTGAAGAAGACGGCTTAGGCAGTTTTCAGCAAATTCAAAGAAACATCTATGCGTTCTTTAAAAAGCCAATACCCGAAGCAGAAGAAGCCAAATTAACGAAGCATTCCACTAAATATTCGGATTACCTCAGGGCACTAACTACAGATATATCAAAAGAACCTCCAGAAGGCATGCACTGGCACACTGCGTGGGAACCCTATTATCAGAAACTGCAAGAACAAAATCCGTACAAGAGTGAGGAGTTCCAAAGAAACCAGAGAAGCGAAGACTGCATCAAGCCACCACCTGCTAAGCTGGCAAAGGGACTCGAATAAATCAAAGAAACGATTCCTCTTTACCTTCTTTGTTATCCAAATATAGTTGAAAACAGACAAATTGTTAACAGCCTAAACACCAGAACCTATGAACCAGAACTATGTGTTAATTTTAAGGTTCTGTGGGGGAAAATAAAAAATTGTCTAGGATAGATTCCATCCAATACGGTAAAGCCAGTGATGTGAATTCATAAGCAAAAAGCATAGCATTATCGCCAGAGTTACAACGAAAGTCACAGCAACTGACAGCATCAACTTGTTTCTTAAAAACTTGCAAATATTCACCAGAACCAGCGCAAAGTTTCTGCAAACGATCCTTCAAAAACATATCATACTAAAGAGCACTTGATCAAATCCGGACACACTACGCAATTTAGTAAAAAAAGCTGAGCTTGTCCGACCTTGTCCAACCAAGCCTAAACATGAGCAAGCTGAGCTTATCCCACCTTGTCCAACCAAGCCTAAACATGAGCAAGCTGAGCTTGTCCCACCTTGTCCAACCAAGCCTAAACATGAGCAAGCTGAGCTTGTCCCACCTTGTCCAACCAAGCCTAAACATGAGCAAGCTGGGCTTGTCCAAACCTGTCCAAACAAGCCTAAACATGAGCAAGCTGGGCTTGTCCAAACCTGTCCAAACAAGTCTAAACATAAGGAGGCAAGGCTAAATCGAGCTAATCCGACCGACCGAAAAAGATCCCACCACGATGTATGGCACGACCATCCAAAAACACAAAGACATTTTTCACGTAGGCTTCTTCAGTTGGGCCCTGATGAGGATTGCGGTAGCTGAGGCTTTTCAGTTCGACTGCATATAAACACACGCTTAACAACGCTAAGCGGGCCCCCCTGAGATCTCGGGGGGGGGGGTCCGCTTATACACGTAGATTTGACATAAGGTAGGCGATTAGCCAATCAGATGCGTTTTAGTTCAAACGCATATAAACACATGCTGAACAATGGTAAGTGGTACCCCCCCCCCCCGAGATTTCGGCCTTAATGTGCCGAGCATCTCGCAGGCCATTTCCATTAGGAAGGACCAAGCTTCTCACTCTTGGTATTATAGACTCTTGGTAAAAAATACTTCTCTCGCTCGAGATCAATTTGGTTCTTTAAGTTGACGGCTAATGATTAATTAAGTATGCATATTGTTTTGCTTAATAGGTTGAAACCAATTCCAATTCAGTGGAGATTGTATGGCCTGGAGATAAGAAAGCCACCTATACCGGGGACTGGCTTCGTCAACGAAATTTTGCACATCCGGATATCAGAAAAAGGCGGTCAAATATCATGCTGACAGAAAAAAAATCTTGGGGCTCAGAGGAAATGAAAAAACAAATGAAGTTAGTGAGGATAGTGACGATAACGATGCATTGGAAATTAGACATTAGAGTATATAATTTTTTAGCGTCACCCTTAAATTATTGACGGCTTAAGGGGGGGGGGGTCCATCGTGAAAAATTTGTAGGCGACGGATTTCGCTCATTTTCACACACAAGTTAGCCACATATGTCGTGCATATCAAGTTTAAATTTTGAGTTGTTTCGTTCAGTTCTCCGTAAGCTATGAGCCATCAACTGTGTTCAATTTGAATATGAGCGAGCACAAGGGTGCTGCAGCCAACTGAGGCCAATTTTCGCAATTCAACCCCACGTTTTTAGCGTATTTTATCATACACCTTTAAAAGCTATTAAGAAAAACATTTTCGCACGGTTTCCAGCCGGATGGGCTTCATTAGAAGCTTCTTTAAAGAATTTCTCTGAGAAACAAGGCCCTTGTTCCTCCTGATGTAATGAAACATTTAACAGCGGTTAACTTAAAATAAAAGCATTTCCGACCCATAGTTCTATGAGAAGAATTCACCCCTTCAATGAGAGCTTTCGATTGATGTATAATATGCAATATTTTGAAAAATTTTAAAAATCGCTGTTTTGAGAAATTCGGGGTTCGAGGGTCCCGTTTTGCATGCTGAGAAGTACTGGATGTAGTTGTCAGCATAATTCATGCTTCAAATAGATCCAAAGACATGAATACACAAGTTGGAATACAAAATAGGCAGTTTAGGGCCACATTGTTGTTGGAATTTAGCCAAATTTTCGAAAAAACAGAAATTTTGAAAATTTTGCTAAAAATGCCCATTTTTGCGCCAAAAAGTTCTCGAAACTGGAAAAAGATACAATGGAACCATTGGCATCAATGGAACCGCCAATTCAAGTACTACGGTACCCTGGAGTCAGAATTTTTATTTAGGCCTTTGATTTGGAGCAATTTGCAATTCTTTCAGAAGACCCCACTTTTCAGCTGCAAAAAACGTTGCATTTTGACTATTTTCCACTGTTTTCGATAAATAAAAATTTTTTAAAAAAATTTAGGGGCCTAAATCAAAATTCTACTTCCAGCGTACCGCAGTTTATGATTATAGCTACATTATAGATACAAAATTATGCAGTATTACAACTGTTTGTCGAGAGATCTTTTTGGCGCAAGAATAAAATCACAACTTTTTCAGTTTCCTATGTTTAACACATGCGGACCTCACCTTTGAGGTGAAATAACTCCAAAACCGTAAGAGATACTAGTTTAATTTCAAAACTCGTTAAAATATCCCACTCAAAGATCATTATATGTGAAAATGAGCGAAATCGGAGATGGTCGAAAAATTAACCAAAAATGGACCCCCCCCTTAAGGTGGTGGTATCCTTTTGTGCAGTGCTTTTGTGGCGATTTTTTTAAAACGCTATAACTTTCGCAATTTTGGGAGTTGCAAAGAGCTTTATACATCGTTTTAAAGCTTATTATCTGTACATTCACATGAGCTTACAGAACTAGCAAAATTAGCAAAAAAGTAGTAGAAATTGTCTGACATGCTGACATCTAACAGGATGAATATAGACCAAAAGTTTTTGAACATCGATTTCTCAAAACTGAAGAATCGGCCAAAAGTTCTTTTTGTACCACGATATGAAGGACATATGGGCCGAGGGACGTTTTTTTTTGATTTGGCTCAGCAGGTCTTAACGTTCGAGAAAATCGGACAAATGCACAGTAACACGAAATTTCGCAACTTCGCATTGAGTTTTCTTGCTACTCAATACGTTTTAGCCCAAACCAAGAAAAACGTCCCTCCGCAGAAGTGCGAATTTCGATTCTGCCGAAAATCTCCGGAATCCGTCGAGTAGATTTTGAGAAATCGATGTTCGAAACAAAATAATCGCAGTTTTGCCAAAATGGTTTTTCGGCCAAATCTCTAGCTGAAAGCAATAAACTCCGGCTAATAGGCATTCATAAAATGTGCATTTGGACGCTGTATCGATTGAGTATGAATAAGCCAATTTTGTCCTTAACATGTGGCAGTAATTTTGAAAAAACTGATTTCCTCGAAAATGGCCATTTTTTGACCCTAAAAACAGTTTTTTGCTTATACTGACTCAACCACTGGAGATAGCTCAAAGGTTGTAAGAGGAAAAATGTTCATTTTCGAGTCCTCTTTCCAGCCATACCAACCAATCCCGTGTCTTGTCTACCTACTGGGAGCTTAAGGCCAAAAACCAAAACTTTCTTATCTTTTGGCCTAAAAATACGGGACTGGTCCTAAAATGTTAAAGAACACGGAAATAGGTTCCTTCGTAAGTTTTAGCCCTTTGCGTAAAGGATTAAAGCCGTTGGAGTCAAAAATACCCGAAAGGAAACCAGCACCTTAAGGTGCTAAAAGGCAAAGGGCTAAAACTTACGAAATAACCTATTTCCGTGCTCTTTAGCATGTTAGGACCAGTCCCGTATTCTTAGGCCAAAAGATAAGAAAGTTTTGGTTTTTGGCCTTAAGCTCCCAGTAGGTAGACAAGACACGGAATTGGTTGGTATGGCTGGAAAGAGGACTCGAAAATGAACATTTTTGCTCTTACAACCTTTGAGGTATCTCCAGTGGTTAAGTCAGTATAAGCAAAAAACTGTTTTTAGGGCCAAAAAATGGCCATTTCCGAGGAATTCAGTTTTTTCAAAATTACTGCCACATGTTAAGGACAAAATTGGCTTAGTTATACTCAATCGATACATCGTCCAAGTGCACATTTTATGAATGCCTATTAGCCGGACTTTATTGCTTTCAGCTAGAGATTTGGCCGAAAAACCATTTTGGCAAAACTGCGATCATTTTGTTTCGAACATCGATTTCTCAAAAACTACTCGACGGATTCCGGAGATTTTCGGCAGAATCGAAATTCGCACTTCTGCGGAGGGACGTTTTTCTTGGTTTGGGCTAAAACATATTGAGTAGCAAGAAAACTCAATGCGAAGTTGCGAGCGAAATTTCGTGTTGCTGTGCATTTGGCCGATTTTCTCGACCGTTAAGACCTGCTGAGCCAAATCCAGAAAAACGTCCCTCGGCCCATACGTCCTTTATATCGTAGCACAAAAAGATCTTTTGGCCGATTCTTCAGTTTTGAGAAATCGATGTTCAAAAACTTTTGGTCTATATTCATCCTGTTAGATGTCAGCTTGTCAGAAAATTTCTGCTATTTTTTGCTGATTTTGCCAGTTCTGTAAGCTCATGTGAATGTACAGATAATAAGCTTTAAAACGATGTATAAAGCTCTTTGCAACTCCCAAAATTGCGAAAGTTATAGAGTTTCGAAAAGTCACGACAAAAGCACTGCACAAAAGGATACCAGCACCTTAAGTATTTAATTTTCATTTAGGGATGGCTTAAATTATTTTTAAGAGAAATGTGCTATTGTTATTTTTTATGATTAGTATCTTCCTTCCAATATAGCATTTTATTGCTGGTGTTTTCAGATTCGTTGATTTTGAACAACTGTTTGTGGACAAAAAGTTGCTTCATGACACTTTGTTAGATCTCTGCAAATACGGCATAGTGTTCTGCAAGAACGTTCCACAGAATACTGAACAACAGAGTCGGCTCAGCCAGCTTATTGGACCTCACTATCCCACTCACTACGGGTAACAGTTTATCATTTTCAGCATTTTTTGGTTACAATATTGAATAAGATTTTGAATGATTCCATGAAGCCAAAGATGGCATATTTACTCTAAAGTAGGGTTGTGCCGTTAGGTGATTTACTTATTCTCCTTACTTTTGGGGCAGCGCTACCAGCTCCTTTTTAGAATGCCAACTAGCCAAATTACATACGCAGTATATAATCAATGAGTCACAGTCGATCGCCTGTAGTCCTTCAAATCTACCATTTTCTGCAGTTTGTTGTCTAATCTTTAATCCTTAGAAAGTCATCGCACACTCAAAAACCATAGCATGATGGAGAACTGTCAAACACGCAGACAAAATAAGGCCCGTAAAGGGCGTTTTAGAAGGCCTAGCATCACCCGGGGCCGGGTCTGGGCCGGCCTGGGAAGCCCTGTTGGTCATGAATCGATTCCTCCGGCCGGGCCTCTCTCATAAAAATAGGTCCGGGACCGTGACCATAACGGCCCGGGGCGCGGACCGGACCCCGACACAAGGTCCCGGCACAACTCTACATGAAAGATAGTATTTCTTTTGGTTGCTTATTTCTTGGTTGCTGTTTGGCAGCATTTATCAGCAGTTTTAAATTAAAACTCAACAAAATTATATCGGGGATTTATATGTAATAATTCTTCCTGTAATTAATAGCCACTGTTCTTGTACTGCCTTGAGTGTCCGATTTTATGCACCTACCTATTTGTATGTACCTAATTATTTGTATGTACCCTACGTGCTGTACTGCATATACTATAGTCCTTTCGTGGGTGGTTATTTGTTGTTCCCTTTTAGGGGGGGGGCTATGCATTTCACTAAAAGTTCGATGTTGGAAAAGCTAGCTAGTCTTTTGCTACATAATTGTATTAGGTTTAGTGTAAAATAGTTTAAAGTTTGAAAGAATTCCATGCAGCGTAGCGTCCTGTGGAGCCATCAGAAGTTGGTGTTATCGGTCCAAAACTCGACATGACACGTACATAAACTTCGCCTCGCCCAGATCGCTATGCGCAAGGCACGTACCCAAATTTTCAGGAATTAGTTCTGACATCTGTCTTAACATTTGTATAAATGACACGTTAATCCCTGCGTTCGCAGTGCTAGATTACATTATCGATATTGTAGGTAGCTGTTATATGGTGCCATTTCGAAGATGCGAGTCAATTATTCCAAACCACTGTGATAGAATCGGCTTAAACTTTGCGCATTACAGGCCAGTGAGTGTACTAGGATGCCGAAAGCTAGGTCACTAAACCTCGTTCCAATGTTTCGAAATGCTAGATTGATTTCTCGAAGATTGGATGGCGCTCGCTCCAAAAGGCTCTAAGACAGTTGTAAGCGCATACTCAACAAAGGAAGTGTCATATCGAAAAACGGATTTTATATTCGGATTCAGCAGGTCAAATAACCCCTATAAGCACCTTTTCGGCAAAATCGGAGACAAAATTTTTTTGACCCCATATTTACTGCGCTTAGCTAGCTTTTCAGGCCTAAAAATAAGGGTTATTTCTTAACAAAAAGTTTGCTAGCACATTAACCAGAAAACCAAAGTGTACTCACAGACATTCTGCCCCTATTGGAGCCTAATATTTGGTAAAAAGCTGGGGTAGGCTAGGGGCTGTCAATTTTATTAGATCGAAGACGACGCACGGTCACCTCGCAGCTTTTTGCCGAATTTCAAAATTCAGCTGTTATAGCTGAAGAAGGAAGCAACGCTCGAACGCCGGAATACCTTTTATATTTAGCACTGGTAACAGTTAATCTTTATACCTGAAAGTTTCAGAATTGGTCAGACCGTTAGTCCACCAGAGCTGAAAAAGCTTTTTGAAACATCCCATTTTTCGCACCAAAATTGGTACTTTGGCGTCCTGCCAAAAACGATGCATATGAGATATATTGTTGCCCACCCTAAACTTATTTACTTTGATATGTAGCTCTCTGCGACGATGTCGTGCCAACCCGTTCGTAGCCCCCCCCCCCTTAAATAGAAAAATCGGTATCGAATTTTGTCATTTTGTCATTGTAATGAAGTAATAAGATGATTTGGTTTGTTGCAGCAACTTCATTGACGTAAAGAGTGATTTCATGCCAGGCAATCTAGCAAACACGACCAAACAACTAGGCCTTCATACTGACCTTCCTTATTTGAGCTATCCTGCTGAAGTAAGACGTTATTCTTTGGAGTTGTTATTATCTTCATTAGGTGAAATTATATTTGCAGGAGTTTTGTTAACAGAAGACCAAAGTCCAAAAGAACCAAACGAGCTTATGGTATTTTGCCATTTTAAATCGATGACCCCGCCTGTATTCGGATTCGTGATCAAACTCAGTTTACATTTTTAAAATATTTTAGGTCCAACTACTACAGTGTATTCGAGCAGCAGATGGAGTTGGTGGCGAAAGTGAACTCGCGGACGCACATCGGGTCGCTGAACAGATCTCTAGAGATCATCCTGATTTGTACAAAATCCTTTGCACTGTTCCATTGGAATATTGCGACGAAGGCGAAGACAAAAACCATGCCATGATGAGATATGATGTTGTATATAGATGGCCTGTACTGAGGTACTCCCACTCCCACTTCAAAGTATATGCCGTTTCAAAGCTAGGCGGTATAAAATTTAAATTTTTAAATAAAATTTTAGTGCTGGCTCAATTAGCACAATCGACTATTTAACCACTCACTAGGTACTAATCTTCTTTGAAATTTGAGGAAGCGATTCTTGCACCTGCATGCTATTTTTGTGAAACCAAGAGGGCACTTCATATTAGAATATCATCGTAAATATAATAGTATTATGAGCTCTTGAGTGGAGAAGAATTGCAAGGAAAGAAAAACTTAATCTATGAGTTTGTTTATTAAAGTATTGAGTCAAATTTATTTTTTCAGCTTGAATGAACAGGGAAAGATTGAACGGGTTAATTTCAATAATCAGATGCGGTCATGGTATCACAGCGTTCCTCCAGAACAAGTCTATCAAGTGTATAAAGCTCTGAAAACTTTCAACAATTATCTCTATAATCCTGAAAATCTGCTGCGTTACAAGCTCCAACCTGGTAAGAAATTAGTATTGCTGTTAGTAATTTTTGTGGCAAAACTGTTTTTGAGCATCATGCATGGGATTCCTCCAATTTCATGGGCAGCTCTTATTCTGCTCCATGAGACGAAAAGGAATCAATTTTGTAGGCTCTCTCGACGGTATTCTGGCCGGAACGACGGTTTTTCTCTTCTTCTTCTTAGTTAAGAATGAAATTAAAAATTGTTGATAAGGCAGGCAGCATATAGGAGACCAAGGGCCTTTTCACGAAAGAGTAGAGTAACGTAGTAGAGCTGAATTTAATTCTTTTAACCAGTTTACCTCCATGCAAGCTTACCTTTTCTAACTCTTTCATGAAAGGATCGAATTAAATTTAACTGTTCAACTCCACTTATTTCTTCCTGAACGGGGCCTTAGTTTGAGTCAGCTTGGTGTGGCATTTGCAACACTCTTTCTTGCTGATCCAATGAAAACTATTGATTTGACTAAAATAAGCACAAGTATACCTCTACATTGATCAGTCCTCGAGATATGCCCTTTCGGGTTGAGATACGGTTAACTTGTTCGTTGTTCACTTTACATATCTTACATATTTCACCTTCTGTCACTGTTTTTTAATTTTCCGTATTTTAAAGGTGAAATGGTGATATGGGATAATCTGCGAGTCTTGCATGGCCGTGCTGCATTCGAGGTATGGTAGTTCTGTAGTTCATCATATCGATAATAGTCAGGTGTATTATCTTATTCTCACCGTTTGGACACTTTATATGATGAGATAACAGTTCACCAACCAAAGAAAAGTTAAAAGCTGCAAAAGTGTCAGGGTCGGTTAATACCTAGGTTGTTTAATTGGATTTTGAAACCAACTAGAAAAAGGAGCTTCAACTCTTTCTTCATTCAATCAGTTCAAATCATTTATTTACTTATTTGCAAATGTGCTGTTATATATAGGTGAAAGGCGAGCAGAGTCGATGGTTGGTTGGAGCTTATTATAACTGGGATCCCATAAAGTCAAAGATTCGACAGATTCGGGATGATTTGGACTTGGAAGATAATCATGTGTCAGTTTAAGAAAGCGGTCGGAAACGGAACTTTTGGCAGTTACAATAATTTTATTGTAAAATAATGTCTGCGTCTTACAATAAAATACGAGTTCTACAACCAATCAAATTAATACAATATTCCATTCATCTTGTAAAAGTAAACGCTCTAGCAGTCGTTCGGTAAGACACACTCTCCCTTCAAATTCACATATTTGCCAAATTCGCAGAAGCATCCCTGCAAACCCATACCAACAGGGCAATCTATGTTGGTACATTCCATGAGTGGCTGGGGAACATCGCGTAAACCGCAACTGGTAAAGCAGCGATTGCAGTCTGTTTGCATTACAGTCCAGCCTGACGGACAATTTCTTGCAAAACGACTGCTGACCGTTGCGATGAAAATTGTTAAGAAAGGCAAAAGGTTAAAATGCATGATGTTATATTAACAAGTTCGAGATTCCTCTGTTGATGCTTCACAATCGATGTTACCACGATCACTTCAGCAATAGTTTTGAACAGATAGGCTAGAATCAGACAGACATAATTTATTATAAAGAAATAATGAAAAACGCCTGCCTCCAGTCACTAAGGCCGTAGCCTTAGTCCGAACAGGAGAGAGCCAGTGGGCGCCAGCGCCATTGGCTCTCTCCTGTTCGGACTAAGGCTACGGCCTTAGTGACTGCAGGCAGCGTTTTTCATTATTTCTTAATGATTAATGCCTTGTATCCTTCGTGGATCCGCCTGCTGGCCAGCGTTTACTTCATTTTCTTGACAGACATAATTTATTAGAAAGGCTCTTCAGGATAACTTCAACAAACTCGTGATATGATTTCCCTTTTGGTCTCTAGATGAGAATCGAAAAATTCAAAAAATCAAATTTCAACGGAACCAAAAAATTTTGTGATCATTGTAGTCGAACTCAGCGTAGTTTGAAACCATACCCACCAAAATTGAGGTTGATTAGTCAAGTTTTATAATTGTAAGTTCTCAAAAGATTTTGAATATATATCCTCCTCCTACGAGCTGCATTCTTATGAAGCAATATCATGATCCTAAATTTCAACAGCTAGTAGTTTCATTCAAACTGTTGACACCCTAATGTGTAACTATCAGCGTGAACTACTTGTCCAACACGTGTAGACAGTTTAAATTAAGTATATACTGCTCACGTTGCATACTAAGTCCGTTTTTCATGTTATTCTGTATCCCTTTATTGCTGCCTGCCACATCATCTTCCTGTAATTCGTAGAAAGAAATAGATTTTAGAACCGTAAATATTCCTCAAGTGTATCTAGTTTGAAGGTTTGTTTCGCGTACTTGGGCAGTCCCGGTTTAGGCCACGGCACGAAAAATTTTTAGTTGCCCAGCGCGGCATTGGTTGAAAGCCCGGCCAACAACCGGGCCCAGCCTTAAAGGACTTCAGGGAGCTGTCGGGGTGCCTGCTCCTTGAATTTGAGTGCGGACGCATCAGCGTGAACGGACTAGGCTGGGAAGGGAATAGTTAATGGTAGCAAATTACCTTTGGAGTCCGGATTCAGGAGCGGATATGCATTTCGTAAACTTTATTGCTTTTTTTTAATTTGTCCACCAACCAGATGTGATGAACGCTAAAGAAAAGCACAATTACATTTGCCCAGATACTGAAACAAACCGTATGTTAAAGTGTATAACATAAGTGCTGTATCTCTGGGCTAGGTTTCATGTGTTAATTAGAGTTACATTCATAGTCGAGAATTGCTTAGCCGAGAAAATTGTTTTTACGAGATTTTACAATTTATTGAAATGCTTAAGCGAGAAATGCAAAAGCGCGAATTTGCATTACCGAGAATTTGCTTTACTAATTTGCCTTATCGAGAATTGCATAACCGCGAAAAGGAAGCGTTTTGCGTAAACCTATTTTTACGAAAAAATACGATCGTTTTTATTCTGCGGAATACATTGGACGGGTCTATTGGTGCACATGCACACATAAAAAGTGAATTAAAGTTGGTTTCTGAAAACATTGCTCAAATCCACAGAGCAACTGCTAGCAACTAAAACAGCTAACTCTGAAGGCAAATACTTGCTACTACAGCAAATATATATATACCTATACTACAAAAGAGATCAATCTCCTCCAGATTTGATACCATAACAAAAATAAATAATAATCAAAAATACACAATGGATAAAATTAAGGCACTGACAGGGACAACGAGCACGGTGTCAGCTAGGTATCCACTCCAGGAAAGCGGTGCATATATGTTACTTTGCTGTACCTAATTGCTGAGCTACATTAGTATCATTCTATGCCAGAACTCGTACTTTTATAAGCAACGGTTCGAGTTTAAGTTTGTGTCAGTATTGAATTGGTTGTGCATTAAAGTACAGCATCATTACATTTTTTCTGCTTATCGTCTTGGAACGGTCTTGGAACTCAATTTTCCCGCAGTTATTCCATTTTTGATCTTTGTCCGGACATCGATGATTCCGAACATTTTTCGCTCCACAGCGGTTACAAACGGAACCATTAACGTTTTTGGCGCTTCTGGTTAGACTTGTGGTGTTGGACCCCATTCTCCAAACAAAAACTCAAAGAGGTGGAGGGAGTCTATGGTAGGCTGTGATGACAGATTTGGCATCGGAACTACGTCTAACGAACGGGAGCAGCTGTCTACAACTAGGAGCCAACAACTTCCATGGAAGGGACCCAAGTGGTCAATGTGCACACGATCCCAAGGCTTGCAAGAGGTGATCCAATTTCCCAGCTGTGAAGCTGGACTACTCTGAGATTGCGGACAATGCAAGCAATCCGCCACAAATTGCCTGATAACGCTGTCAATTCCGGGCCACCACGCAAATTGGTGGCATCAAGAAGCCATCCTAGTCTGACTCAAGTGGCCTTTGTGTAAACCAGCCAGGATGTGATTTGGAAGACTAGGGAATTAGGGAATTATCAGGGATGGAAACTGGGTCACTTTTTGTGACCCATGACCCACTCGACCCAAACGCAAACTTGACCCAGACCCAAGGCGACCCATAAAATTTTAAAATTTGGTGACCCAGACCCAAATGACCCAAACGTTTTCGTGACCCAGACCCAACTGACCCAAAAATTTTCGTGACCCAGACCCAAATGACCCAATAGGATAACGTGACCCAAACTAACTTGATTGTCCTTTTGCGCAGTATTTGTAAAACAAGAATTTTTTAATGTTTTTAGTGTCTTTCATTACTTTTTCAATAATGATAGAATTGAAAGAAATAATTGCTACTGCAACATTTTGCTGGCCGTTTTGCTTATAAGACCTGAACGGTTCACGCTGTAAAATTTCATGATCGATAGATATGTGTCCACCGTTGTATGCTGCTTTTACTATATATGTAAACCCACTCAAATAGAATGGGAGGGAAAGTCACAAACTCTAGTGATTTCTGCGCAGTGAGTACTAAATTTAATAAAATTGTTAGTGAACGCGCAGAAGATGCGAAACTTTGTTGGAAACGGTGGGTCTTCCTGTAAAATCAGCTAAATTTCCAACGCAAAAATTGAAGCCGGAAACTACTTTTAAGATTTGGCCAGACCATGTGACCCAGACCCAAAATGACCCACTAAAATTTACTGACCCAGACCCAAAGTGACCCACAGAGAGCTTGACCCAGACCCACACTGACCCAGAGGTTTCACAAAACTAGTGACCCAAGACCCAGTGACCCAAGGAAAAATGGCGACCCAAACGACCCATGACCCAATGACCCATGACCCAGTTTCCATCCCTGGGAATTATTATCCGGTGAACCCATAGCAGTAATCCATTGCCACTTAGGTATTATTTCATAGCTTTTGGCATAATATTCTGAAAATTCCTTAGGCACTTTCCTTGGCCAACAAGTTGTTTGCCATTTCTGTACTAGTTGTAAATTCTTGTCTGCGGCGGTCTCTTTCTCTCTCCAGATCATTCACGGCTACCGGCAGGTGGTTGTCAGACAACCAGACGTCGGTGATTTTCTTGATATATATACAATCTAAATCTTCTCGCTCACTAGGTTGATGTAGAGGAAGTCTCGAGAGGGCATCTGCATTGGCACATGGCTATGCGTCGTTCGAAACTCAATCTGAAATGACCATGACATTAAGATCATGGCCCATCTCTGCAACCTGCTTAAGGACAGTAGTGGTAATGCTTTGGAGGGATGTAGCAAACTAGTGAGCGGTTTGTAATCAGTTTAAAGTGATCCTATGAGATACATGTAGAATCTTTTGATAGCAACCATGATTGCATAAGCTTCCTTCTCTATTTGTGAATAATTCTTTTGAGCGTCATTTAATATTTTGGAAGCAAATGCTATCGGTTTTTCGGTGCCGTCCGGGAATTAGTGACTGAGAACGGAACCCGCACCATAAGCAAAGGCATCGCAGACCAAGTTCAGCCGCAGTTTGGGATTATAGTGACCAGGTCTGACTTTGTAGCATTTTTAATTGACTTGAAAGGGCTACGAATTTCACTAAAAGTTCAATGTTGCAAAAGCTAGCTAGTCTTTTGCCACATAATAGTATTAGGTTTAGTGTAAAATAGTTTAAAGTTTGAAAGAATTCCATGCAGCATAGCGTCCTGTGGAGCCATCAGAAGTTGGTGTTGTCGGTCCAAAGCTCTACATGGCACGTTCACAAACTTCGCCTCGCCCTGATCGCTATGGGCAAGGTACGATACCCAAATTTTCCAGAAATAGTTCTGACATATAGCGCTTTAATATTGTATAAAATAATCCTTTGATCAATGTATACTTTTCTGTGAGATACAATCAAAGTGCGAAAAATTGGATGCTGTAGGTCTATACGGGTGGAGGTTTACTAACGTCTAATGAGCTATGGTTTACCAAATGAACAAAACTTTGCTCCAATTAATCCTCCAAGTATCTGTCCTAACTTATGTAAAAATGACGTGATTTCGTCAATCCCTGCGTTCACAGTGCTAGATTACATTATCGATATTGTCGCTGTTATTTTGGTGCCATTTCGAAGATGTGAACCAATTACTACAAATTACACTGGCAGAATCGGCAGAAACTTTGCGCGTTACAGGCCAGTGAGTGTACCAAGATGTGCAGAAGGCTAGGTCACTAAACCTCGCTCCAATGTTTAGAAATGCTGGATTGATTTTTCGAAGTATGGATGGCGATCGCTCCAAAAGGCTCTAAGGCAGTTGTAAGCACATACTGAACGAAGGAAGCGTCATATCGAAAAACGGATTTTATATTCGGATTCTGGTAACCCTTCCATGCGATGGCAGGAGAGGTAGGTATGTACATATGGCGGGGAAGGTATGTACACGATGGCATCAGGTGTGTACATTGTCCAAAAATGTATGTACAGTTCGTATCATACCCCCCCCCTCCAGTTTTTCACATTACAAAGTCACATTCAGCGAAACCCATGTATGTATATGTGTATATGTGTGTACAGTGTGAGCGATGTCACGAACGATGTCATGGCGAGATACATGTATGTATATGTGTATATGTGTGTACAGTGTGAGCGATGTCACGAACGATGTCATGGCGGGACCCATGTATGTATATGTGTATATGTGTGTACAGTGTGAGTGATGTCACGAAAGATGTCATGGCGGGACCCATGTATGTATATGTGTATATGTGTGTACAGTGTGAGCGATGTCACGAACGATGTCATGGCGGGACCCATGTATGTATATGTGTATATGTGTGTACAGTGTGAGTGATGTCACGAAAGATGTCATGGCGGGACCCATGTATGTATATGTGTATATGTGTGTACAGTGTGAGCGATGTCACGAACGATGTCATGGCGGGACCCATGTATGTATATGTGTATACGTGTGTACAGTGTGAGCGATGTCAGGAACGATGTCATGGCGGGATACGTGTATGTATATGTGTATATGTGTGTACAGTGTGAGCGATGTCACGAACGATGTCATGGCGGGATACATGTATGTATATGTGTATATGTGTGTACAGTGTGAGCGATGTCACGAACGATGTCATGGCGGGACCCATGTATGTATATGTGGTGTATGTGTACAGTTTGAGCGATGTCACGAACGATGTCTAGGGGAACACATGTGTATATATATATATACATATATATATATATATATATATATATATATATATATATATATATATATATATATATATATATATATATATATGTATATATATAATTTCGTTTTGCCATCGCATGGATTATCTACCCGGATTCTGCAGGTCAAATAACCTCTAAGGCTCCTTTTTGGCAAAATCGGAGACAAAACATTTTTTAACCCTATTTTTACTGCGCTCAGCTAGCTTTTCAGGCCTAAAAATAAGCGTTATTTCTTAACAAAAAGTTTGCTAGCACATTAAACAGAAAACCAAAGCCCTCGAAACTGACACATAGTTTGCCCCTATTAGAGCCTAATATTTGGTAAAAAGCTGGGGTAGGCTAGGGGCTGTCAATTTTATTAGATCGAAAACGGCGCACGGTCATATAGCAATTTTTTTGCCAAATTTCAAAATTTGAGCTGGTATAGCTGAAGAAGGAAGCAACGCTCGAAAGCCGGAATACTTTTAATATTTAGCACTAGTAACAGTTAACATTTATGGCTGAAAGTTTCAGCATTGGTCAAACCGTTAATCCATCAGAGCTGAAAAACCCTTTTCCAAAAATCCAATTTTTCGCACCAAAATTTGTACTTTGGCGTTCTGCCAAAAACAGTGTGTATGTGAGATATATTGTTACCCACCCTAAACTTTTTTACTTTGATACGTTGGCTAAAGTAGCTCTCTCCGACCATGTCGTGCCAACCCGTTCGTGCCCCCCCCCCCCCTTAACTTACTAACCCGGGTTAAAAATGTGTAGCGGGGCTAGTAGGTTTGCCTACGTACTAACACCGTTACCACGCCCAGACGTAGCGGACGCGGAGACCGTGGCACAGAT
>JASAND010007811.1:0-91731 GCA_030248195.1 Trissonchulus latispiculum | reverse complement strand
GGGCGCTATCGCGCCCCTACATAATATAGGATAGGTTTTCGCCCAAAATTCTATATTTTTTAAACAAAACCTTTAATTAGAACTGTACTTTAATTGTACGTTACCAGTTTGCTGTAACCGTGTGCACATAATCCACATGAAGCTGGAAGCATGAAGGCATGGTGCGGGATTCTTATAATGCTTGAAATCTAATTGTAATTATTTAATTATTTAGTTTTCTATTATTTAGTTTACTTTAGCTAGGCCTAGTCTACGGAATTTTCTTGATGGGCTTTTGATATTTTATGTGCGAATATTTTTCAAAAGTTTTGTAAAAATGTTTTAAAATTGCGCTATTTTTATAGTATTCGCAGAAAAGCTAGTTTTTAGTGCAATCATAAGCGGATTTAGTGTTACAAAAGCAAAAAATTGTGTAAAATTTAGTCACCGGCTAAATTCAGAATTTTTTCCTTTTGAGCGAGTTTTTCAAGGTAAAATATTAGCTTCCAAAAGAGGTGCGTATTGTTTTAATGAAGTCGGATTTTGGTCTGGAATAAGCCCAGTTTATAAATCAAAGTTTATAAAGTAAAATTAAATGCCATGTAGCATCTACAGTAGGCAATGTTTTGTTATTGGTTTTAAGAATTTTCTGGAATAGGACGGAATATACTAGAAAATATTATTCTGAATGTGTCAAACATTATGTGCCATACACTTTAGCTGTATTAGTTTTTAACATTCTCAACGACGGTGCGATACTTATAAAGCCACGGGAAAGATATTGGGAGGACCTGTTATTTTTGTAATTGTAGTGTATACTATCCTGGGCTTATTCTAGGGAGTTTTTCTTGGGGGGGGCCCTCGGGGGGCGAGTCATTCTTGGGGGGGGGCGAAAATTTTTCAAAATTTTTCTAAAAACATGCTAAAAATAGTGCTATTTTTATAGTAATCGCCAAAAAAGTTCGTTTTTAGTGCAAAAATAGTGCTTAAATAGGCAAAAATCGACTAAAAGTCTCCGGCGAAGCCGGAAAATTTTTGAAAATTTGGCCTTCTCAGCGATTTTTTCAGGTTAAAAGTTGGTACCAAAAGGGGCACCCACTTTTTTGGGGGGGACGATTTTTTGGGGGGGAAGGGTGTTTATGGGGGGGCCCCCCACCCCCCACGAGAATAAGCCCAGCCATCAGGCTAAGCTAGTCCTGCCCTGTCTTAGTTTTTTATTTAATTTGTTATTTTCATGGTTTAGGTGAACTGTCTTCAATTTTTGTCAGTCCTATCTTGCCAGAAGCTGTTGTAGATTCCGGAACACCACCTCATTTACCAAAGAAAAGGTATGTTTAAACGGTGTATATATGCAGATTGGAAAACTTTGAAAATGTTGTAGGTTATCATAGGGGTCGCGGCAGCGACCCCTATAATATGTGTCAAAAGTCCCTGGAGACACCGTAAAATAAGCTGCGCAGAGGCTGCGCAAAATCCTGCGCAGATCCTGCGCAGATTTCATGCGCAAATTGTAGAGCACATCGAGTTTAGTATGTGTGCGAAGTTTCAGCCCCGTATCACTTTCCGTTAAAAAGTTGTGCCCCGGACCGGTTATGGCGGCGATGTTTTTTTTTCCGGTTTCTCCTATTTAATGGTCGTATTGTCCTGACTTTCCGCCTCTTTCACGTAATCTGCAGCGGAGGCCGGACCTAAAGGGGTATAGGGTCTGGTAGTACCCCATGCGCCATTTAAGAATCGCTACTTTTTTTGCGCCGCAGGTGCGCCACAGCGCCGCAGCGGCGCCGCAAAGTCGGCTCAGAGCGAAAAGTGACCATTTTTGTGGTCGCTGCGCGGCTCGAACGTTAAGAGCTGGAGCCGATTTCTTTTTATATTCAGAAACTACATATATTGAACTAACTAAATAGCTAAGTCTCGTTTCTCTATCACTTCCCATGCGACCACAGTGGCCGGTCAAAAATGGTGAAAATTCGAAAAATGAAAAATCGAAATTTCTCGCTGTGTATTCAACTTAGAAAGCTCAATTCTTTCATACAAAGGTTTTCTGGCACGGCGAATTGATTCCCGTAAGCAGTTTTGCCGTCGGACCCACCCATATTGCTGGGCTGGTTCCACTTTGCTGTCGGGAGGGTCAAGTCGGTACCGACTTCCAAGAACACCATATAGGACTGTGCATAGCCTCTCAAAACTTTGTCCATAGGGGTTTTCTGGTGCGCCCAGCTCATTTCCGGAGTCCGTTTTGCCGTCCGACCCACCCATTTTGCTGGACTGGCTCCACTTTGCCGTTTGAAGGGTAAATCGGGTAGGGGGTCAAGTGGTCAAAAATAAGATTTTTCAAAAGTGGTCAAATTTGGTACCAAATGAAAGCGCTAAGTGAGCTGAACAACTTTTGTCATAGAATTGCATGCTCAAAGTGGCTGTAGAGTGCTGCGGTAGGGTGGGGGTGGGGACTTAGGTGATTTTGGGTCAAAAATAAAATTTTTCAAAAGTGGTCAAATTTGGTATATACCAAATGAAAGCCCGCATCGAACTGAGCAACTTTTGTCATAGAAGTGCGTACCTAAAGTGGCTGTAGAGTGCTGTGGTGGGGTGGGGGTGGGGACTTAGGCGATTTTGGGTCAAAACTAAAATTTTTCAAAAGTGGTAAAATTTGGTACCAAATGAAAGCCCGCATCGAACTGAGCAACTTTTGTCATAGAAGTGCGTACCTAAAGTGGCTGTAGAGGGCTGTGGTGGGGTGGGGTGGGGACTTAGGCGATTTTGGGTCAAAAATTAAAATTTTCAAAAGTGGTCAAATTTGGTACCAAATGAAAGCCCGCATCGAACTGAGCAACTTTTGTCATAGAAGTGCGTACCTAAAGTGGCTGTAGAGGCCTGTGGTGGGGTGGGGTGGGGACTTAGGCGATTTTGGGTCAAAAATTAAAATTTTCAAAAGTGGTCAAATTTCGAGTCAAATCGTACTGAACAACTTTCGCCATAGAACCACCCACCCAAACTTGCTGTGTCGGATTTATATACTTTCTGTCTCAACCGGATTAAACGACAGACATAGGCCCAACACACATATTATCCCCTTTTGTGCGGAGCATTTTTGTTACTTGTTTTAAAATTGCTATTTATCGCACATCAAGTTTTTGACTGACAAAAGCTAATCAGTTAGTAAATCTATTAGTGTTAAATCTATTAGTGTTACCAAGAGCACATAATAAGAGTATGGCATGGCACTAGGCTGACCTCACCCCGGCAAATCAGACTCTAGTAAAATCGCCGCAAATGAGATATATACGCTCACTCGCTCTATGCTTATGTGTTAAAGATGCAATCACGAGCTCTGCGAATTGTGTATGTCTGCTCGAGCTTTAGAACACAAACAGCTCCCGAATTTCTTTGGAGTGATGGGTCTGATTTGCGGGAGGGGAAGTCAGAGCATAGTTTTTGCTCTGATAACCAGGAGCACGCAATCTCCGTGTTACTAGCTTGATTTTCCAGATTTTCACCCTTTATAGATTTGATATATTAGCTGCTGAAATTTGTATTCTGCTGTGTATTTTTCGTCATTGTTGTTAGTTGGTATAAAATTACAACTCAGGGTTTGTTTGTTTTCAGAATCTTTTTGAGTACATCTTCTGCCCAAAAGTCACGAAAATTTAGTCCGAAAAGTTTAACTTCGGCATTTTCCAAGGAGTCGCCCGTGATTATACATTCTTTGTCTTCAAATGCACTATCGGTACGGCCAGTCTAAAACTTTTAGTGTTTTCGTATAGCGCCAAAAGGTTGAGTGTAATGGTAAAGAATTGACGATAAGCTTGAAGCACTGGTTGTGTAAACCAACTCTTGCTATTACTTTTGTGATTGCAGATTTGCTTCTTTGATTGGAGATTATCAAAACTTGGCAGCATCCAAATATAACCAAATGTCTTACGTGTGCTATGTTTGCCCATTTATTTTTCTGCTAGGTTAAGAAACGTTGTGTGTAGTTGGCGTTCAGAATATCTACGCTACTCATAAAGGAAAATTTGAAAGTGTTGTCAAACTACGCAATTTTTAGGAAAAATGTTCCGGCTGCATGCTAGCCAGCACCCCGATTTATCCGGATATGCCTTCCAATTTTCCGTTAGACGAGGTGCGTATATGTATGATTTATAAATGATAATTGTGGCAATGGTATTGGTTTTGTACTGAAACTTAAGCCATTGAGTGGTGTGGCGAAAGTATATAGAGTGGGCCTGAAGCTTACTATCGCTATCCAGATTTGTGCCCTTTTATTTTAGAGAGTTGTTTCACAGTTGGCTGGGTTGGTTAGCGGGGTTGGGAGAGGAGGGTCGAGATGTCGGGGGGGGGGAGAAATAAAATGGTATAAGATGTCACAACTACAGTAAAAAAATAGCCTGTTTTCTACATAATACTGCTATAACTACATATGTTAAGCAGTGCGCAAAAATTGAGTGTGAACACCCAAATGGTCGATTTTTGACCAAAAAATTCCGGCGAAACCGGAAAATTTTTGAAAATTTTGACCAAACATCCTAAAAAATTGACATATTCTGGGCACATTATGGTGAGTGGGGTGGAGGGAACACCAAAAGTGGTGGGGGCGCCCCCAGCTCCCCCATTAAAGTAAACTTAGGTTGGTGAGCACTTTGCACTTGCTAGAAACTTATGGATTTCTCCAAATATCTGTATTAATCTATCTGCTGTAAACCTGAGAACTGCTGAACACACTGTTCAGGCTATAACCTATACAGTTTAACACTTTAAATTGTATATTCGTGCTTGTGTACCTTATTTTTTGTTCGGGTTAGCTTATATTTTTTTGCTGATTTTTGTATTTATTTTAATTTTATGGACTCTGTTTGTTATTGTTGCAGCCCAATGTTTCTGATATCAGTCGACCAGCGTTGAGCGGCTCCGTTCGTCTCTATGCGGACTACCAGGTGTCTCGCTTTGTGAACAGTCGTGAAATTGTTCCCGACAGTCTCTCCTCTCTGCCTTGCAGGTCTTGGTGCTTCAACTGTTCTGGCACTAATCTGGATGTCTCTACACTGATGTCCAAAGGTTACGGTCAACACAGTAAGGTGAGCAAGCTGGTGATGGAGTTCAAAATGGATTCTTTTTTAAAGTTTTTGACATTAATTGGCATTGTGGACGTGGGTGTAACGTAATGGTGGGTAAATGTGGATGACTAATTGGTTTTTTAGTGGAAACTATTTATATTGGAAGGCAGCAGAAGTCTAACTCTTTTCCAGACATATTATGTAGTATGATTAGTTTCGTTGTCTCAAGATTTGGGGATCTCACCGGAATTGTACAGTCAATGTTTGTTATAGACGTCTTTTTTAGTTTTTTTATTTCAACCTAAAGTTTCGTCATTTCGCTCTTGAATAACTTGACCATTTGTAGATTTCGATAATATTTTGTGGCTAGCTACGTATTTTGTATTTTTATTTGTTTTAGCTCAGATCTCTTGTGGTCGGTAGTCAACTGCGAAGTCGTTCCAAATCCATATGATGCTTTTTCTGTGATAATTTTTTTAGAGTTTAATGTTTTCTTCTTTATTTTTTAATGTTGACTTACAACTTCTGCTGTGATTGTTATGCTTATAAGATGAGCATTCGTTATTGTTCTGTCCTTTAAGGCCTTTAATTCATATTTTCTTTGTTAGCTGAATGCACTGTCAATGTGATGTTCTTTTGCTGTGCTCATAATTTTCAGGTTTCGCTTACAGCTTTATTAAATACTTATATTTATTTCATTTATATTTATATTTCTTGACTTATATTTATTTCATTTATATTTATATTTGTTGATTTTGTTAGGTACAGTACTTCCTATTTAACGTTTTTGTTATACTTGTTAACTTTCGAATAAAATAGTTTTGGCTTGTTTATCGATATGTAGAGTTAGAAGTAGTTTTAATGCGGAGGGCAGGGATTGCTGTCGAAAGGTGGCACGTAAATTCATTACACAATTATTGTTTTCTTAGCAATCCCAACCACACGCTTTGTGGCTGGCTGACCGTTGGCCGCTGGTTGGCCGTTTCCTGTTGCATGACCGCAAGCCATTGGCCGTGCTTTAGCTATTTGTCAACGTTGACTAACTTGAATTTACTATTTTTATATTTTTACCGTGCTTAATTAGGCATCAACTTAATTGAACTTTATTAAAAATAGTTTTTCCACGCGTTAGCGCTCTAATCCGCGATAATTCGGTTTAATTTTGCTAGAGGACTGCAATGAATTGATGACTGATGAGACGTTGCCCGATTGCACCAAAACGTAAAATCTAATTATCTTAAAATCTTATTAGCTGGCAAGATTTTAATGCTAAACACATTTTCCGTTGCACCAAAATGTTTTTGCGTAAAATCTTTTTAACTTATACTTAAAATCTATTTAGCTAAAATCTAACTAAGGGTAACGTGACTGAAATAGCCTATCAAAGATTGAGCCGTAGCTTTGAAGTGGCAACGCTGTCCAATAATAAACGTTGAAGTTCTGATATTGTGAATTTGCTTAAAATCTAATTATTTAGGATTCAAAAATTGCTTTGTCCTATAGGTAAACTGACATTCACAGGTTTAGCATTATGTAATCGTTGTAAAGGGAAGGTTGTGATATAGACTACTGAACTAGGGCAACTGGATTTTTGGAACAAATCTTGCATATTATTACTCTTGCAGTAATAAACTACCATTTGGTAAATAACTTACTTTTGAATTGCATTTTCTGTAACAACAAATACATAAACAAAAATTATCTAAAGAAACCGATGTTCAGTCTTTAAAATTTTTACTTATTACTCGTAATTCTAAAATAATTTAACTAGTCTCTTGCTTTTAATTGCTCGTGCAATACAATAGTGACTACAAGCGAAAGTTTTATAAAGTTATTGCAATATTTACATGGATTCTCACGTTAAAAAGATTTTAAACATAGTACGGGCACGGGGTATGTTTAAAATCTAATTACGTTTCAATAGGTAATTAGATTTTAAACAGATTTTAAATATATTTAAGTTGGTGCAATGCCCTGGTTATTTAAATATATTTAACATCTGTTTAAAATCGAATTTCGCTAATTAGATTTTAAACACATTTGGTGCAATCGAGTGTAAGTTAGCACAATTAAAATTTGCAAAGAAAAGACTTGTTTATTTAAGTTTAGTTTGCTAAGATATTTTAAATTCTAATAGGAAATAGGAGTTTGTGGAAGCCTATATGATGTGATTGAATTAAGATTGGAATTTTCGAATGCTATTCGGGAAAATGAAAAACCTTGTTGAATACTAAATGGAGTTTGAGGGCCTTTTCGTAAAGAGATTGAACGGATTAATTTAAATAGATTAGGCCGATTAAAAAAGGCGAGAATAACCTAACCTTACCTAACTTGTTCCTTTCATAAATATTTCGAATAGGCTTAAATTCCAAACGCTAAATTCAAATTCCTGATAACATTTTACAGCCTTTATTGTAGTTTCAAACAACCAATATTAACACTATAACCGGTCCGGTTCCAAAAGCCACCGGTTTCGGTTCTACAACTCCTACCGGTTTCCGTTGGATTAGCGATCCAAACTAAGCTAACGATACCGTTTGGCGCTGAGATCGGCTGAAAATTAGCAGGTGAAGGTCCTGAAAGCTTATGCAAGAAAGCAGCTTCGTAGTCTACAGTCAGCTTCGGATACAGCCATGCGCATTAGTGCGCCATGGAAGCGATAGGAGATAGGAGAATGTACCGAAGGTGAACTGACCAAATCGACCTGTTGGTTACGTAAGGGTGGAAGAGTCTAGGAATGTCAGTAGATCTACTGCTAGCTTGTAATAATTGGATCTGAAGCTATAGCATATCATGGTTGTTAGGACAGGACGTAAAGCCAGAGGAAGTTTATAATCTGGATTTGTTGCTAGCACAGGTCGGTTCTGGCGGTGGCCGTAATTCTCAAGACTGCCAGAATTACGGTAATTGCAGCTTCATGTCAAAATTTCCCCATGGGGGGACGGGTTGCGAAATTTTCTCAAATTCGTCTGCTTTTTCAAATTAGCTTGCGTTTCTCATATTTGTCAAGCGAGCGACTACTTTAGTTAGAAAGTTTGAAGGAGCTCAAACAAGTTTAGCTAAAGGAATTTTTCGGTTATATTAGACAAATTTTGTAATTTTTGGAAACTTTTAAAAATTCTTAAGCTAAGCTTAGTAGCATTCCAGGGCTGATGAGGTAAAGCTACAGAATTGGGTTTTAAGAAAATGACCTCGATGACTTAATCTATTTCATTTTGACAGTGTTGATTCACATGGCTGGCTGGCTGATCCATTATCGTATTTGATTCAGAAGCGGTCATTTTCACAATTCGACATGAGAGTACTTGAGTTCTACTCAGGAATAGGTGGAATGCACTGTGCCCTGAATGGTCAGTTGAATAAGTATTTGCATCTCACAGGTTTCTAAATTAAATTTCTAATCTATATTAACTTTTCTTACCTTACATAGCAATTCTTACCTTGGAAAGTATTGTATACTTTTTGTCAATTACAATCTCTACGTTTTTACAGCTGTGTCATCACGTCACTCGTCGGGGATTGTATTATTTTTGCAGTAATCTGGTTAGGGTTATTTTTATTTTTACAGAGCTGAATACAAAAGAGCTCGAAGTGGTTGCTGCCTTTGAAATCAACACCACAGCCAATGCAGTCTACAGTTACAACTTCCCTGAAACCAGTCTCCAGCAAAGAAACATACTATCCCTTACAGTTGGCGAATTGGACGATTTGAAAGCTGATCTCTGGTTGATGTCCCCACCTTGCCAACCATTCACCAGGCAAAACTTTTAAATTTATTTCTCGAAATTTTAGAGTCTCAAACTGTGAAGTCAGGCTAGGGTTATTGTAGTCATAGCATACTGTGACTGTGACTGTGACTGTAAATTTTTGGCATCTTTAATTAATACGCCAAACTGGCCTATAGAGAGCCTTTTGGAGTATTCGCTACATATAAAGCACTAAAATTCTCTATATGCAACGCGCTAAACTAGAAATAGATTGAAGCTTTTCCGCTTAAGCTTGCATAATTCAATTTTACAATCGTTTTATGCAATTTTTGATTTATTGTTTTTAGAGTGGGTAAACGACTCGATGTTGAGGATGCTAGAACAGACTCCTTCCTCCATTTGTTGAAGCTGTTACCACAGTGAGTATATCACCTTTGTAAAAGAAAAACTGACTTGCAGTTTACTGGCTGCAATAATGTAGTTAAGATATTCTTAGCTTACACCTTAATGTATGTTGGACTGATAGATCTGTAGCCAAAAGGAATTTTTAGAGTGGTAGATGTAGAAGATGTTGCCAAAAGGATTCCTTTATATTTACTAATTTAATAGTTTACCTATCATGGTACAGTATTAGGTCTGTTATTTACAGTGCCGCTTTGTGATTTTTGTCTGTTAGGTTTTGTCCTGCATTTGTGTTTAGGCTCAGTCATCCTCCTAAATTCTTTTTGCTAGAAAATGTGAAAGGATTTGAAGAGTCTTTGGCTCGTCAGACTTTGATTGACAGTCTCCAGAAGCTCAACTATGATTTCAGAGTATGTTTAGAAACAGCTGCTATCGGTTTCCAATCATCTCTGGCGTGTTTCTAATCCTTCAGTGTCCATAGTCTTGGCACTGCTAAAGTTTGTTTCGCGTAGACGTAACAGCGTTAGACATTACAAAATCTTAGAAAGGAGAAACCTCCCCCAAAAATTAGGTCATGTTGGAGTACAAAGTGAATCTATTATCCATTTGCTGTAAATGCATGGAATGTATGTAGAGAATGTATAACGGCTTTTCAAACGGGCTCTGCTAGCGTGCAGAGCACAGGTGCTTGCGATCGTTGTAGTAGTTGTTGTCATTATTGCCTGAATGCTTGGTATCAACAATTTCAATGTTGATTGTCGTTTGTTTTGAAGTTTTAGGAATTTCTGCTGAGCCCACTGGATATCGGTATTCCCAATTCTCGTCTGCGATACTATCTTTTGGGCCGACTTAATGCTGACTTTGAATTTGGTGATTGTCAACAGGTAAGGGTCATATTCTTTGTTTTACAAAAACTACCTATTGAATCAGCCATTCTTGTAGTAATTTTACAGGAGACCCGTTGTCTTTTTCTACTCTGATCAAGAGTACATAATGATACGAGTGCGACACTAAGCCTAGTCTCTGTTATCATGCACGCATGCTGAAGCTCGAAAACACAACTACTTAGTTGGTTCAGTGTGCCTCTGTTGCTAGCTTTAGAACACAAACATAGCGTGCGAATTTCTTTGAAGTGATGGGTCCAATTTGTGGGGGGGTCACCCGTTAGCGAACAGAGCATAGTTTTGGCTCCGATAACAGAGACTAGGCTTAAGTGTCTTACTCTAATCATTATGTACTCTTGGTCTGATAAAGGCTATGCTTTTGTGATCTGGGGGGGGCACTTTTTTAGTCTTGAGGATGTCTTGAGTTACTGTCCCTGCTGACCATGAGCTAAAGTAGTTGAACCATTTTTAAAAGTTCAAGTTCAAACTGCGAGCCATTATTTTTGTCAATAATGCGTAGCTTTCCAATTTAGATTGAAAGAGTATTTCCGCCGTCATGTGGATCCTTACATGAGAGCGACCATGTGCCTTGTCTTGAACAATTTTTGGAACCAAAATCGGCATCGTTGGATCCGTTCATAATTCCAGAGAAACTGTTGGCTAAGCACTCAGAAGTTTTGGACATCGTGACGCCAAAAAGCACTCGTTCTTGCTGTTTTACAAAGGCGTAATACTCTTGTATTGTTGTACTGTTTGTAGGGCAACTGACTCCATAGTGCGGTTTAGTGTAGACCTATGTAGTCTGGCTATAATCAGCATTTTCATTCTAATTTCCTTTTTGAATTCTTGAATCAGCACATTTTCGCCTTATTTTGACACTTGTCAGACGAGAAAACTTGGCCTTTTAATAATTTTTGACCAATTGCACAATATCATAGGATGCTTGTTAGGCTTGTCCTGTATGTGTGCACTCTTATAATAAATGTATCTGTTTAGATATGGGCACTATCTGAAAGGGGCAGGCTCAGTTATTCATTCAAACACTGAAAACGTAAATTGTTATGGTTATTTTTCATTTTGGTGTAAATTAAATAAATGAATTTTTTAAATTAAGTGTAACTACATTCTCCAGTTTTTAAGGCAAGGCTAGCGATTTATGTAGCTATGTTTATTTATGTACCCAAGGGGAAACTGACAGGAAGAAATGAATGTTTGCAACTATACCCTGAAATTTTGAACAAGGTGGAAATCTAAGGTTTACCACTTTTGGGTCCGTACGTTACCTCCTACACAGTCTTTGCAAAAGGTACTACTACAGTATAATCGAATTAAATGTAGGTATGTAGTGATTGCTGTCTAATCCATTTCTGTACAACAATTTTTCAAATTATCTGGTGTTTAGTTCATAATTTGCGATCATATGCATACAACCCTTTTAATCGGAATAACTGATCTTTGTTACGGTTGCTTTTAGCTTGATGAAATCTATGCTAGAAGTCGTGCAGAATCGGATCCAGATACAAAGTTACAACTGTTAAGACGATTGGGACTTCGATTTTTCACTCCGAGAGAAATTTGCAGTATAATGGGCTTTCCTGATAGTTTTGGTTAGAAACTTTGTCCTTCATTCTTTCTTTTGACAGTACTAGTGAACTAGATATTGTACCATAATATAACTTGGTCAATATTGATGATATATTCTTTAATTCATAAGTAGTTAGTATATAGTGCTCATTTAGTTTTGGGATATATCTGAGATATATTTTTGTCTTAGATTTTCCATCTTCGATCAGCATTCGTCAGCGATATCAACTGTTGGGTAACAGTATCAATGTGAAGGTGGTATCACGGCTGCTCCGAATATTGATAGCTGATCAAGAGTTCGTTAGTCTGCATCAATAAAAAATCGATAGGGGTCGTCCTGTTATCCACGTCGAGAAGAAGTCATGGAGAGGTTGTGAGGCCAAGAATGTTTGTAAAAGGTCTGGGAAATGGGAATTCGAAACCGTTTCCAGTTGATCATAAAGCGAAGTCTTGTTGGACTGACTGCAAACGTTGTGAAGCCTGTTGAAGTTTTGTGAATGTTTGTGGATACATCATTTGCGAATAAAGCACGCTCTGTATGCTCTAAATTTGATTACATTAGGATTGTGCTTTTGTTCAAATAGGTTGGAGGACTAAGCTTTTGCTATTTTGCTTTACTAGGCTGCTCGTCGATTATGTAGATGTCGTCAGAACTTCTGAATCTAATAATGTTTAAAACCTATTAATCCCTTACTTTTCTGAAGCTTTTATATTACCTTGACATCTCCTAGGGTTGCCCTCAGATCATGTAACGGGCTTCTGGCCCAGAGCCGGGCCTAGCACTGCAGCCGGCTTTTGAGTTGTGCCTTCTAACAGGCTCGAGAGTTTAATTCTGGTCCTAGAACGGGGCCAGGACCAATGGCTTTGGTTCGAGCCTCCCAGTTGGCTCTGGGCTTTGAATGTACTCCCGGCTTAGTAGCGGGCTCTGGGTTGGGCCATGCCCGGGTCCTGGTGCGGCCCGGCTATTGGTGTAGCCCTGGGTCCGGCCGGTCAATTTCTTATCGGAACAACTCCGGATTCTCTACTCCACGAGTACAGTCATCAAAGGTAATTAGCGCTTTTGGAAAGGTAGAACCAAGAGTACATAATAACTAAGAGTGTGACAAGCGCAGCACTCTTAGCTATCAAGCTGGGGACATTGTAGAATTTAGAATATTCACAGTAAATAATTTCGAATGTTCAATAAAGATTAAAGGTTCGTGCGAGTGTGTAACATGTCTGATTCAATCCTTACTTAATCGCTATCCTAATTAAAATAAATGGCACGCCCTAATTTACACGGATTTACTTTGCAAAACAAATACCAAAATCCAATTCTGATTACTTTCAAACACAGAATAACATTTCCATGAATTTAAATGAAACTCACAAATATAATACAAAACAAATCGGCAAGCACAATGTTTGGTATGAGACTCCCAAAGCAAAATAACAAACCGTGTATAGCTCCTAGATAGAAATGTGAAAGGTTGAAATCAGGATCTGAAAGATGTGAAGAAAAGTTTCCAGGGCGGGGATCGAACCACCGAGCTTTGGTTTAAGAGTAGAACGCTCTACCACTAAGCCACATCCCCGGACGTTGAGAGTAGATTATTACGCTGATTTCAACCTTTCTGTGTTGCTGATATTTAACATACTCCCCTTACTAATTTGAAATTCGGCCTCGAATTTCCAGGAATTGCAGGTCGGGTCCTCAAATCAAAGCACCAGTGTGGTCTAAGGGCGGCTCCCCGGCTGCCTCCTAACCCGAGGCCATATTACTTCTTTCTTCTTCAAAGCCGGGAGCCTGTATATCAAATCACACAAGAACCAATAACCACCATATTAACCCTTAGCACCACGAGGACCACCATATACCAAACCAATTATCTCAAGGACCAGCAATTCCACTATTTCCAGGCATCACAAACGACTTCATCTCCTCAGAGCGGTAAGGACACGGCACGGTCGCCAAATGTGAAAGGTTGAAATCAGGATCTGAAAGATGTGAAGAAAAGTTTCCAGGGCGGGGATCGAACCACCGAGCTTTGGTTTAAGAGTAGAACGCTCTACCACTAAGCCACATCCCCGGACGTTGAGAGTAGATTATTACGCTGATTTCAACCTTTCTGTGTTGCTGATATTTAACAGAAATATGGGTGTGACCCCAAAATGCCCCCCAACTGACAGTCAAGTCAGGCCGGTGAATCGCAGTAATCCAAAATGGCGCCCAAAGCCGCCGCTTATCCCAAAGTTGAAAACCAGACTGACTAAAATTGTAATCAAAATGGCGATGAAGATGTATTAGCTATGTACGGCGTTGGACCGTACACAGCAGTCAAATTTAGATTGATTTTGATGAAGTTAGCACCCACTTTTGAATAATTTAGGGTAAAATCAAGGAAATACTCTACAGATTACCCCCTCTTTTGAAACGCGCGCCCTCGCCGCGGCCTCCAGGCACATAGGTTAGTAATAAAATCGCGTTAGCCTACGTATCGTAACTACTAGTATAGATAAAATGCGTTTTAGAAAAAAATAGAAAAAAATGCTAAAATATTTCCTCGGTTCACTTTGGATACCGGGAATCACTCGACCCCATGTTTTATACATTTTCGGGTTTTACCGAGACACGGGTAAAACTACGCCGGAACATACCGGGGGTACATTCAACATATAACGGACTTTGCCGACATACAAATACAGAAATAATTGGGACGAGTCCTTCAGCCGCGACTAGAGCGCACATAACAAAACAGGAAATAATCCGAAGATATAAATTTATAATAATAATATAATATATAAATAGCATCATCAAAAGCGAGTGCCAACAGAAGCGCTCGAAAAATAGAATAGAAAATTTTCAAGTATATTTAGAAATATAGAGAAATAATTATAAAAGCAATTGACACATAAAGTCAGATCTTATGGGGGAAGGCAACGAAACTCGAGGAGAGACTCAATTTCAAATGCTCCCAGGGAGCGAAAGAAATCAGAAAGAAGAGTATTTCAACTCAAAATGGTGGTCTCTCCTGAGCACCTGCCTGCCCCAACATACAAAAATATAATAGAATCTTTAATAAATGCCAAAGATGATAAAGAACAAAAATAAAGCAAAGTTGGCATAGCTGCTTGAAGTAGACATGGCAAATATAAGGCAAAAATAATGGCAGTATATGTAGAAAATTTTGAAGTAAAGTAAACCCGTGGTTATTTTTGAAAGAAAAGTGAAGCAAACACCATGTTAAGAGAAACAAGAAGACCCGAAAATGATTAGAATGAAATAACATACAGCATATATAGAACAGACAAGCTGAGCTAGAGGGAGCCCATAAGAAAAGAATATCTCAGAAATATGAAGAGTAGAAAAAACAGGATTTTAATTAAAATTTATAGAAAATTTCGAATCAGGAGAAGAAACCCACGAAAATGACCAAATATAGACCCCACCCAACCACGGTTAACGCTGAATCTGTAGAGAACATAGAAAGTATAAGCAGTGAAATAATGGTTAGTAAAAGAGGGAGGGGGGACGGACGAGGTAAGAGGACACACAACCGGGTTTATCACAACAATCACAAAAATTGACTTTATAAAGTTCAAACAATCCTAAGTAGCTCCAGGCTGCGGGAGAGATTTCAAAGTCCAAGCACCAAGGGAAAAATCCCAAATCATATCACCGGACCACGACCTCCGGACCACTGGGCGGATGCCCCACGGCATCAAGCGCCCGCTAAACCAAAGCCATCACCGCCAGCCTTCCAGGCAACAAACCAGGCCCGTCCAAACACTAGATAGAATCATCGGGGCCAACCCGTATCACAAAAAAGGGGAATTACAGTAACAGACAAACAGTATAACAGGGGAACACTCGCCGTCAAAGGGGACAGGGGGGGAGGGAAGGGGAACAGTTAGCATAATACAGAACAAACAAACAAAAATGGAATAATATACGGCATGTATATATGTGAATAAGCATGTAGGCACAACGCCTAACAGTAACAAACGAGATACTTGGGCAAAAGCCCACAATACATATATATGAGGCCCGATTAATTTAGAGAGTGTAGGCAGAAACCGACGGAACCGTTATCTTCCCTATGGGGAAAACGCAGGCACCGTAGGAGACGCCAAATCATTGAAAACGGAAAATAATTCTCAAGAGTCAAAATTGCCGGTCCGGGGCTGACCGCCCACCGTTACCTTCCCTATGGGGATAGCGCAGGCGACGAGCAGCCACGGACCCGCCGAGGTACGGCACGGTGTTATTTATACCCCAGTACTATTGCCTAGACGGTTAAAATTTAATATGATAAAATGCAAGTAATACAGAATACCCACCCGTGTAGAATGTAATAATTCAAGAGTTTCGAAATTAATAAGAATGAGTTATTCATCAATTCAATTTGTAATAAAATTCAAATTTAGTCGATTTGTAACAGAATCCAAATTTAAATAATTGATAAAAGTATGGAATTTAATCAATTTTCATAAAAAGACCAAAGAAAATTTATCATGAAGACAAGAGAAAATATGAATTGATCACGAAAATGAAAAGAAGAAAGCAAGAAATGCACTAAGAAATCTAGAAGCAGTGCTACGAGGAAGATAAGGTGAAAATTTATGCATGCAAGTGAAGACAATTTAGAGATCATAGAACCACCACCCTTTATACCAATACGGGCCAACATAAACAAAGACATACCCACCCCGCCACATAGAATTACTGACGAGCCAAAATTTTTGCCTCCCGCAGGCATTGTTCGCATTCTCGGACATTCAAATCATGAAAAAGAGTCGGGAAAAGTTCGCGGCGTACGATCATGCAAATTTTACCCATCCAGTTTTTTTCTGGTGGATTACGGAGTCGCTGGCTGCGTTCTCGTCGAGTCAGACTCGCGAGAACAGAGGCGTCAATGCCGCAGCCCCAAAAGGTATCCGTAGATACAGCTTCAGCCAAGTAGGCAACTCCGGTGTTGTAGAGCCAACGGCGAAATTCAGGCACCGATGCGGCCTTTGCGCGAATCACGTCTAACATGATTAGAACGCGAATTAGATGGCCCTTGCCTTCTTTCGCGTGCCACAGGGCTCTCAAAGGCGAGCCTTTAGGGACCCACTCGGCTACAAATTCTTCAGCCATATATTTGGCCTGAAATGGGCATCCTAAGCCAGCCGTGTAACGAGCCGCTTCAGGTAGCATGAACCAGTCATCAAATTTTCGAAAATTGTAAAGTTGTTCAGCTGTTGCAAATTCGCGATTTCCCCATTTGATGTAAGGGATAGTAGTCGAATTGGACTCGGGATCAGGCCGAACCGGCCACATATTCGACGCAATACAACCGGTGCCCTTGAAATAGAAGACTTGCTCAACAAAGTGAGCGTTTTCCAAAAAATTCCTAGGATGCGTCCACAAAGTGGCAACCATATTTTCAACAAAAGTTTCCATATTTTGGGAAATGCGCTCAATGTGATCGACGAATTTGCAAGGTGGACTTTTTGCCATGAGAAAGGCCGGGTAGATGTACAAGTATGGAAAAATTTGAGCCGAAGCTGCTGTTGTAGTCGCCCACGGATGGGGTCCGCGGCCCACTAGGCGAAAAGAATCGAATTCAAGGACATCGCCCCGAAAAAGAGATGGAAAATCAATGGTAACAGTGCAAACTTGCAGATCAAAAGAATAGTAGGGAGCACCATCCAAAGTGGTGTACTGTGGATTTTGAACAGAAATTTCAATATTGAACTCAGGAAAAACTTCTTTGAGCCGTGTAGAAAAACTATCAAAAACGGCTTTGGAAACAGCAAAAGGCATGTTATCACGAGTAAAAGCCTGATACCAAAAATTGTAAATTGCCACAAAATAAGGATTTAAGCTAGAACCGTCAATTTTTGACCGAAGGTCAGGGAGATAGGCAATTTGCCAATACGGTTCAGCATAGTTTCGAAAGGGGACGACGTGATCATAATGGTTGATCATATAGTGGACCGCGGGCCAGAAGGAAGAATCGACCTCCTGAGGACCCGTAAATTTTCGCGTGCAGAACGGCATGTCCGGATTAGCGCTTGTGTATTCCGGAGGACAGTTGCGCATCTGATGTAATTCTGCAGGCATTTGAGTATAGCCGCGCGCACGAATAATTTTCACAACTTTGAAAGGCCCGTCTGGTGGTTCAGTAATATATTCCGGTAGACGGTCGACCTCAATCGTAGGTACGACACCAGGTTGAAAAGCAGCCGGTGTCAAGCCAGCAGTATTCTGAACCAATTTACTAGGATGTAAATAATGAGATTCAGGCCAGACAATGTGCCGGTCCTCAGGTGGAGCTGGCGCGTTTTCCATAGAAAATGGAGTCACCTGAATTGGCAAGCGCAAAGAAGGCAACTGCTGTCTAGGTTGAGCGACGCGCAGGGGCTGTTCGCGAATTGGAGGCTGAGCCGGCGGCTCAAGCGGATCCGGGCGACTAGAGGGTCCGGGTTGATCCCGTACCCCCAGAATTTGTTCAGCAGGCACTGAGATAGATACCTGGCTAGAAGGCCCTGCCGAGTTTGGATCAGCCTCTGGTTGCAGGTTCCGGCTAGGCTCTTCCGACTGTTCCGGGTAAAGGACTTTAAACATTTTGAGACGTCCAAAGCTTTTGTTTGCATGATAGCGTGGACAAAAACCAAAGCTTTCCAGGGGGGAGGGATCCCCAATTTATTAATAATAATCTGAATATTGACCCCCAAATTCTGGAGGACAGCGAGCTGAGCCGGAGAACCGACATCAGGCAACCGCTGAAAGAAAGAGTCCTCAACAAGAGAGCGAAGAGATTGTTGGACGCCATAAATAGCCATAGAAAAGTCAAAAGCAGGAGCAGCACCCGTAGGGCCACTGGACTGAGTAGAAACTGGGGGAAGGGGGGGGTGCCCCTTCCGCAGGAGAGGGCGTAATCGGAGCCTGCAACACTGGATTGGGAAGGAGAGGAGGTCGGGGAGGTAGTACCAAAGAAGTCAAATATTGAACTAAATTTGGAGGAAGCTGAGGGGTAGGGGAAGGAAACTGTGGGGGGGAAGCTGTACGCGGGGAGGGGGGAGTAGGGAAGGGATGGGAGCAGCCAAATTTGGAATAGTTGCTGTAGGAACCGAAGGTCCCCGGTCAAGAATGTAGCCAGTATCAATTCCAGAGAAATTTAGAGCTGGCATGCTTTGCTGCGGTCTGTGGTACAAAGATTCTTGGCTAGACGCCCTGCTTGGATCCGAAGTAGAGTAGACCGGTTGAGGCACAGAAACTTCACCGGTGGACGTGCACACCGTAGTTTTTCTCAACTTAGTAGTTTTCTGCTGCCGTGGAGGCGATTCCGAGCGCACCCAAGAGGGTACGGACGAGCTCTCAGAGGCCTGGCCTAAGGCCGAAGCCGCGCTAGCAGAACGAGATTGGCGAGGCATAGGTTGGTAGGGTAGCTGTAAAAGAGAAGGAATACGAGCACGCTCCGGAGACGGCGCTGAGCCGTGCACAATAGCACCCGGGAGATCGTCCATATGGATCACGAGTCCAGGGCGCGGCGGACCAGAGCGAGTCCTCGAGCGCGAGGGTCGCCCCGAATCCGAAGGCCCGGAACCCGACACCAAAGGAGACCCAACCTGGTTAGCCTCTTGTTCGTCAATGACAAGACGGCGGGGAGTTGACGGGACGGATCGGATAGGAGACCGCGAACGGAACTCGTCATCCGATGACGCACCGCCAACCAAATTTGACTCGTCCGGAGCGTAGTCGACCGGCAACTGATCCGGATCCTCCTGAGCCTCAACTGCCTGTTCATCCTGCTGCGCCTGAAGAGCCGCAGCAGCGCGTTTCGCTGCCCCCGGAACCTTCTCCGGTTTTGAAGTTAAAGGCGCTGGATTTACCCGGGCAGCCACACTAGTGAAAATTTCCTTATTCCTGGTGGCCACGTCCGGAATGCGAGGATTCAGCTCGTTTCGTTTTGACAGATCAGGTTTGACTGCGGCCATAACCGCTTTTGTGCGGCTTTTGCCTGTGCGTGCCTCGTTTTTGAGAAAAACTTCACAAACTGTGTCAAAAGAAGGATCAACAAAAATATTAGGCGTTTTAGTCAGAGGCAAAGTGTTAATGCCAGAAATGGCCTTTTCTTGGCCGCGTTGAGCATATGCATAGGTCTTGCGAAGGATCACGAGATCCTGCTCAGAAAGTTTGTGGTGCAAGGATAGAACATGCACGCTCATGTATGTGTCTCGGATCTGGACGAGAGCCCAATTGAGGACCTCCGTCTCCTGGAGAGGAGTGAGGGAATTTTCAGTCAAACGGATTCGTTTGATTTCAGACGAAGGGTACACAAGGAGATTCTCCTGGAACCACTTATGGTTACGATCGAATCTGCCTTTCAGGTCCGGAGGACCCGTGGGTTGGGGTTTCGCACCCCTGACGGGAGTAGTTACCCACAGATGTTTGCCCTTCTTATGAGAGACTCTGCGCTCTTGAATATCGCTGGGGGAGGACCGGGATTTCACATGATAGGCGACGTAACTCATATCAACAATAGAATTTCGAGGGTCAATGCCCAGGGTGGAAGCCAAAAGCCGGACAGTATCCAAAGCCGAAAATGAAAAAACTGGGAAAGGCGTATTGAACAAAAGCGGTTGTAAACCGTAGCGAATTAAAGACCAGGAGGGGACGTCGAGGTAAGTTCGAGGAATCAAAAACACAAAAATTTGTAGATTGGGCTTATGCAGACAAAAGGCAGGGGCATGAAAGCAAAGGGGATCAATTTCAGAAGAAAACCGCGCAGGGTCTCTCGGAACGGCAAACATCAGAACCGAAAGGGTGGAGGGGTTGGAGGGGTCGGGGAAGAAACCTTGATGTTTGAGACCAGCGACTGTGAGAAATTTTGCAGCTGTAGCTTTCTGAAAAATGTTCGGAACCTCCTCGTAGAGTTGCTGCAATTTTGTAATGACCGTGATCGTGCCCTCAGGGCACGGAGACCTAAGTGCCATAGGCACATTTTTCCACCGTTCGACTGAAGCCTCCCAATTCCGAAGTTCCTGTGCCTCGGCCCAAGCAGGGATATTCAGAGGGTAAACTTTGGTCGCAAACAATTTATCCTCAAGCGCGCTGCGTGACAAGGGCGCGTTCGCATTTGTGACCGGGTCATCAGCAGATCTGTGGGAAGCTTCAGCAGCATTGCGTAGAACTGAATCCTGAACCGGGCCAGACGAAGGTCCTTTATCTTCCCTATGGGGAAAACGCGGGATCTCCGGCTGGTCAGGGGGAAACAGTTCTGGCAATCTCTGAATTAAACTAATACCCGCCTGATTCCAAGAAGAGCAACCAGGGGTCGGGTTGACCCCTGAAGCTGACTGGTCCGTGCTTTCAGAGGAAGTTTCCATATAGATCTCGACAGTAGAAACTTCCTCTGCGGCTTCAGTTTTTGGGAAGGGGGACTGAAGCGGAGATTTTTGTTGTTCTGAAGGGGGGGTTGGCTCGTCAGTGTTTTCAGAATTTCCACTCATGATCAAATTTTCAGAAAAACAGAAATTTTTCACAAAACAGACTCAGTATAAAAACCCCCAACCGCTCATACAGTACAATAAACTAAACAAAAACAAACAGTAATCACAGGTGAAGCAGGGTAGGAGTGGAGGCCCGTACTGGTGACATGCCAACAAGACAACCTTAAACATAAAAGAAAAATTTTAATTAGACATCGAGCAATTAATACGTAATAAATTGTTAAAGTAAAAAGTCTAATGAACAAATCAAAATTTAAAATATTGCATAAAATTCGTAAAAACTGCATGTACGTCGCCTCACCAGCCTTGGGGGCGCAGGCATTGATTCAAGGAATCCCAGCGCCACCAAGACACATTTGAAAGAAAAGCTGGGTGTGATGCCCGAGGGTCACCTAATTGACGTGAATTTGTTCTTTCAGTAAAATTTATAGAAAATTCACCCCTATGGACCATATGAGGGGCTGGTTGCCCACAATACGGACAATTGCCTGGACGAGTAAAACGTGCATCAAGTGGAATTGTAACGTGTCCAGGTGGAGGTTGATGTAAAGTAACAATATTTAAATTTGGTGGAACTAATGGTACACGTATAGGGAGGGGCGGGCGTACCACCACTGGTTGGACTCGAACCACTGAAGGTGGCGGTAAAGGCCTATTTTCATAATATGCAGGAAATCTTTCCGGTGGGGGCATGCTGCCGTACACCGGTGAAAAAGGTGGAGAAAGATTCGAAGAATTTCTTGGAGGTGTAAAATGCAAAATTGGAGAAAAGTGCCGCGGGCGAATATTCATAGGGGGTGTGTGTTCCCTAGGGACTATAGGTCGAACAAAAGGAGCCCGCTGCAAAGGTGGTAAATTTTGCAAAGAAGGAGAATTTTGAGGAGGAATAGCGTTGAAATTTGTGGATGAAGAAACCAGAGAAGAAGCAGAAGTAACTGCAATAATAGTAATTTCATCAGAGTCAGGAGACGAGTGAGGCGACGCACTAGCCATGTTTATTTCATGAAAATAGAAAAGAAATCAAAAAGGTTTTACCGACCCACCAACTTGAAGATTGAGAGAGAATAGATACCTTTTGGTCCAAATTGTAGGAATCCTAAACAAAAGAAATTTTAAATGCATTAGTTAAATTAGAATCAAATTATATATATAAGCCACATAACAAATACATGCATAGTACATAAAATGGTTATGAGTGATTACACAAAATTACGATTGATACATACGTATACTGTATAACAATTACTTATCTCAAAACAAAACAAAAACATATGAGGTGCTCAGAATGTAGTGCCCCAAGCCGGACGTAGACATCTATTTTCGGGGTCCCAGCGCCAGAAAGAAAAATCAGAAATTAAAGAATTGGCAAACATTTGGGAATTTGAGGACGGATTTGGTAAAGTAGGACCCGTTAGATTTTCGTCGAAAAAATTTGGAGGGGGAGCCATAAAAACATCCCCACGGTGATACGTACGTAAAGCCGGTTGGCCACACATATCACAAAAACCTGGGCGAGGGTAACGAGGAAATTCTGGAACTAACATGTACCCAGACGGAAGTTGAAATAATGGGATCAAACAAGAATTTTGAGACCCTCCCTGAACCATAGAAACAGAACGAGAATTTTGAGAAGTATTTGAAGCCCGTGTAGTAGATGGACCCGGTAAGTCGTCTGTAGACACAGAAATAGATATGGGATTTCCTAGAAAAGAAGGTTCTCGGGAAATAGACGGTGGGCGGGGGTAAAGGGGGGGGAGGGGGAGGGGGGGTGAATCTAGTGGACATTCGTGGACGGCGGGGTTGAAGGTGACCATCCACCTCCGAAACCTCCCAATTTGAAATAGGAGAAATAAGCATTTCTGGAATAGATTGGTAGAAATGATTTTGAGGTGCAGAAGAAATAGTAAGATTTGAAGAAAAAAGATACGAAGGTAGTCTTGCAGAAGAATTTCGAGCTGCGCGAGCATCACGCAAAAGTGTATCAATATCGCCGCTATAAAAACAAGTAGGAGTAGTGGTAGTTATCGTTACAGTAGAACGTGAAACTGGAATTTCTGAACTTAAGAAGCCACCAGGTAAAAATTCAGGGGAAGGAGGAGAATTTGTGGTGGGGGGAGCAATCATTAAAAGAGAATCCGAATTTTGAGTAGAATTTTGAGTTGGGTGAGTAGTAGGGGGGTGACTAAATTTGGGTAACCCGGATGAGGGAGAACAGGTCGGGGGTGATAAAACCCCGACAAGTTTCCCGAGAACCCAACACAACGGCCCGTACGAGCAGGATTATCTGACATAGTTATTCTAAATACGAGAAAATTCCAATACAAATAAAGTTTTTACCCACCAAATCCAATTACCGGGACTGTAGTCTAAGTGGCCAAAGCACGCAGGGAAGAAAGACCTAAACAAAAATAAATTAATGTTCACAAGAAAAACACAAAATTTTAATTTTAGTAGACATATACAAATATATACGTACATATCAAACAGATGAATCTTCTTCCGGGGAGGGGTCTGCAGGGGGAGTAGGGGGGGAGAAAGACGGGGAAAGATTTATAGTGTCTTGAAATTTTCATGATTTCAGAGGAATCCCCTAAAAAGGAAGAGGCAGATTCATTTGTAAAATAGAGGGTAGCCGCGCCTCTCTCCCTCAACCACGTAGGGGGGATAGGATAGGAAGGTAATAAGAAAAAGCCAAATTGGGCCGATAGATTAATAAAATTTAACCATTCGTCTTTAGTAAAGGTTTCAGGTGAGAAAGTCATAAGTGCAATATTTTCGAAATATAAACGACGAGGTGTGTGCCAGCCTCCTCGGACGGGAAGACCAGAGTGTAGGCCAAGATTTAAATTTAAAACCGGGGGAAATTGTGTGTCGGGTGGAGCAACCCGTCCCCGTAGAGAAACAAATAAAGGGTCATCTGCATGTGAAAAATCATACGTACATGGACGTGGATCAAACACAGAATCTGAAGCACTTGATGTAGAGGCTGCCATAATTTTATAGAAATAGTCAGTAAATTTATGAAAGAAAAGTGATTACTAACCTCAAAATTTTTTAAAACCAAACGGGAAAGAAAATCAAGAATAGCAGCCCAAATTTTTCACAAACACAGATTCCTGAAACACAAATATAATACATAAAATACACGTAAAAACACAAAATTTGTATACCTGTACTACCTAATGTGAATTCATCGGTAGGGGGCGAAAACAGCGGCCAATGGACTGTGTAGCTATGGTATGGAAATGAGCTCGCTGAATGTAGAGCGGATCGACTCGCTGAAATTTTAGATCACTGATATCAGTGTCATTGATACGGCCTGGTGGAGTGAGTGCAGGCTGTGAGACAGAAATGGGTCGTGCCCCGCGATCAAAAAGGTCTTGGGGAGGATCAAAAATAGCTGGAATGGGATAGAGTCCAAAAAGTGCAGCAAATTTCTGCATACGTGCACGTTGTTTAGCCGTAGAAAAGGAATTTGGGACTGAGAGGGGAGGTTGTAGAAATTTTGGATCATCAACTGCTACGCCGAATAATGATTGAGATTCACGTACATAGGGGGCGCCCCCTTTTTGGACTCTAAACCCAGGTGTGGGAGGGAAGGGCATGGTGTCCCAGGTGGGATCATTCTTGCTGAATTTTATGGTCCACCATTGGCTTTTTTGAGTGTCAATATCTGGGAGTTCTATAGGTAGAAAAGGGCACAAATCTAGAGAAAATTCATCAAAGACCAGGCGAGAACTAGTAGATTGACGAGACATGATTGCTAAAATAAGAAAAATGAGAAAAATAAACCTACCAGAAAAGACTAGATCAATAGCTCCAGAAATCGAAACCAAGGAGCCAAGACAAAGAACAAAATCCTAGAACAGAATATAATACAAAAACATCATACAATATATGTGCAGGGTGAACTATGACTTATTCTTGTTCAGAATCCTCTGGTGGAGGGTTTTTATAGAAACCTTTGAAATGTTTGACAATATTTCGATGGTGATATTCCAAAAGAAATTCTTGGTCGACCGGTTGAAATTTTGATTTTCGAACATCAGTCCACCTAACTAAACCAGGTGGGTGAGTGAGGTCAGGTTCTGCTACAGTGACGGGTCGAGCACCTAAATCACGAAGGTCTTGAGGGGGGTCAAAGGTAGCGGGTGTAGGAAAATATCCAAATAAAGCAGCGACTTTTTGTATACGCGCAGACTCTTTTGCTGCCGTAATAGTTTCTGGAACTGGTGCTGGAGGGGGAGGATGTTCAGAATCTTCAACAGCTACATTAAATAAAGATTTAGAATCACGGATACAAGGAGCACCTCCCCTCGCGGTTCGATACCCGGGTGTGGGTGGGAAAGGCATATAATCCCAAGAAGGATCATCTTTACTAAGTTTGATAGTCCACCAGGTTTTCCTGTCCATTTTGAGCTCGTCCTCAGGTAAGTCCTCTGAAATAGGCATGACCTGAAGGGTAGAGGACGGGTGTAGGGGGGAAAACTTACTAAGAACAGAAGCTCCGTAAGGCATTAGGACTAGAAATAGAAAAGTTTTATAATAATTTAAACCTACCGACACTGAAAGTCCAAATTCAGTGGCAGAACAGGAAACAGTTTCAAAATAGAATCAAGCGCTTACTTAAATAAGAAAATTACATAACATACAATATACATATATACAAAACAATGGGATTAAATAGAAAGGAATAAAAGATAAATTATAAAAGTTGTAAATATAAAATGTGTAGAAGGGTTAAAAGGAAGGTAAAAATAAAATTAGTAGATTGTTAAAATAATAGGCAACAGTACTGGGTAACACAAACATAAGCTAAGGGTGTTTTTACCCTTTATTATAAAGATGAGGTCAAGGAATTTAGAATTTGTAGAATTTATTCTAGTGTGAGAATTCAAGAACTTTTTAAAGAAAAGAAGAGAATCATATTGAAAGGGTTTTATAAATAAGATTTGACTAAATTAATGGGCCCCGACAGAAAATTATACCTGAAAAGGTTTTAACCGGTTTACATGAATCAATTCCGGGGCAGCATCAACACGATTTAGGGACAAAATTTCTACATTTGTGGGGGAAACAACTTTTACAACTCGAAAGGGGCCTTCAAACATGGGGAGGTATTTTCTACTGGCACCTTTTGGAATATTTGCTTGGGAAACATCTTTCCAGACTAACATTTCTTCTTTATATTCAATAACTTTCGTTTTTGCATCATACGTACTTTTTCGTTTTTCAAGAATTTCACGCGTATATTCTTTCAAAACTTGTCGAGAATATTGTAATTTTTCACGTAAATCTTGTACGTATGACGGTGTAAAATTTTGAGTGAGAGGATCAGTTTGAGTGAGAAAATTTTGGGAGTACAGCCTGGGATCCCGTCCGAACAAAAGATAATAAGGCGATTCTCCGGTGGAGGTATGGGGGGTTGAACGGTATACGAACAAAACCCATGGGATTAATTCGTCCCACTGTCTAGCAAAACCTAGAAGAGCTTTTCGTAGTAGACCTTTTAGGGTACCGTTTAAACGTTCGCATGCCCCGTTGGTTTGGGGGTGGTAGGCGGTAGTTCGTACCTTTTTAGTACCCATAAGTTTACACAATTCCTCCATAAGAGATGAACAGAAGGGGGCACCCCGATCAGTGAGAATTTCTCTAGGAGCCCCATGAACTGCAAAAATGTTTTCGGCAAAATTTTTAGCAATAGTATGAGTTTGTTCGTTTTGCATAGGAAAAGCCCACCCCCAACGAGTTAGAAAATCGACAACGACCAAGACTTTAGAATTTCCTGAAGGGGTAGTAGGGGCATGCATAACATCCATAGAAAGTCGTTCAAAGGGAGCCTCCATCGGTGTAAAAAACGCATCCAAGCCTGTGGTTTTTTAGGCCCGGGATTACAGGCTGCACACACTTGACAAGCATCAATAAATTTATTTACATCATGTGTTAAAGTTTCCCAGAAGTATTTGTTGGCAATCATGCCCTGAGTTCGGTCCCTCCCATTATGACAACCACCAAATAGAGTATTATGGCATTCATCAAATACGTATTTTCTACAATCTTTAGGTACCACAATAAGTTTAAGCGCATCACGACGTCTAAATTTTAGTTTCCGGCGTAGTATATCGTTTTCAATATAATAATCAGAAGAAGTTTTACGAATATTATAAGCTTCAACCGGATTTTGTGGGAGAACTTTATTCTGAAGAAAATTCATCATATTAGCTGTAAAAGGGTCAGACTGTAAAGCTTGTTTCCAAATTTCAATACCAGCCTCGGATGCCAGTGGGTCCTCCGGCCCTTCGTATTCCTCCTCTAGATTTGTGATTGCAAATAAAAATTCAGGAATTTTGGGATGGTCAGCAAAAGAGCCGGCCTCTAGAGGAGGATTACGAGACAAGGCGTCTGGAGCCCCGTTTGTGATGCCAGGGCGCTGAATCACACGGAATCGAAAAGATCGCAGAAATGACCGCCAACGGGCAATGCGGCCCAAAGCTGTTTTAGGGACCACTTGGTCACCCAACATGTATTCTAGGGCTTTATGGTCAGTAATTACATCAAATTCGTAAAGAATCAAATAATGTTGAAAATAAGAAATACCGAAAAATATAGCCAACGCCTCCAATTCGGTTACGTGGTAGTTCTTTTCAGCTGTATTCAGCGCCCTGGCGGCATATGCAACCGGATGAAATTTACCTTGGTCATCCGTTTGTTGGAGCACGGCTGCAATGCCCTGAAAACTGGCATCCGTGGCCAGAGTGAACCGTTTAGAAAAATCAGGATATACTAGCACCGGAGCAGTGATAAGTTTTTCTTTTAAAGTCTCAAATGCCAGCTGACACGCACTACTCCAAACAAATTCAGCGTCTTTTTTGAGTAGAGAATTCAAAGGGTGGGCAATTTTAGAAAAATCTGGGACAAAACGTCTATAGTAACCAGCAAGACCAAGAAAACTTTGAATATCTTTGACATTCTGAGGAACAGGAAAATCTTTGACGACCCGAATTTTTTCCGGATCGGTGGAAATCCCAGACGCGGAGAGTACGTGTCCCAAAAAGGGCATTTGAGATTTAGCAAATTCACATTTTGAAAGTTTGAGAATAACGTGCTCTCTTGAACAACGTAAAAAGACCTTCAAAAGTTTGTCCAAGTGATCAATTTCAGTGGAACTAGTAATTAGAACATCATCAATATAAACTGTAAAGCCTTCCATTATCCGGTCTATGATGCGCTGGAAGGTTGAGGGAGCGTTGCAAAGGCCAAAAGGCATGACCTTGAATTCATACAGCCCTGAGTGGGTTATAAAAGCGGTTTTTTCGCAATCGGGGGGATAAATAGGAATTTGGTGAAAACCCGAAGCCAAATCTAATTTAGAAAAAATTGAATGACCCAAAATTGATTCAAAAAGCCCATGAATATACTGGGAATAGGGTAACAGTCTTTTTTGGTAATAGCGTTTAATTTGCGATAATCGACACAAAGACGCCAATCCCCGTCTTTCTTTGCGGCTAAAATAATTGGGGAGGCCCAGGGACTTCTAGAGGGCTGTATGAGTCCTTGTTCAAGCCATGCTGCCAATTTGGCATCAATAATTTGTTTTTGAGCAGGGTTGACTTTATAGGCCCGTGCCTTTATTGGGCGTTTTCCCGGCTCAATTTCAATATAGTGATAATCTATATCGGTTTTTCCGCAACCTCCAGCTGCATCCCAGATATATGGAAAATTTAGAATCATGAGACGCAACCGGCGCAGATTTCGACGAGTTAAACAACAATCTAGAAATTGAATTTTTTGGTTCAAGAGAGCGCGTTTTTCGGCGTCCGCAAACGTTGGTGAATTGACTAATTCAACCAGTTTTTGTTACGTGGCATTCCCATTTGGGGAATCCACCGTTGCGGACTCCGAATCAGGCGTGATGCGCTTTTGTAGAAGTTCTTCTCTATTTAAATACGTATACCCAGTCTCCCCTGGATGAAAAGATCTAGGAAATTTTACCGGTACCCAAGATCCTTGAACGGGAGGTTCAAGTTCTTTTTCTATTGCCAGGTCCTCGGAGAGGGCAGGTGGAATATCATTCCTCCCGGTTTGGCTTCCCTGTGGGGATACCGCACCGGGAGGTCCGTCAAGAGGGTCGTTTAGACCAGGGTCCAGACAGTCCTCACTGACAGCAGGTTCCACCTGACCTCGGCAGGGCAACTCGACCCAATATTGCACCATGTCAGAAAAACCCACAGATATCAGAGGTAGGGGGCGCTTCAAATTCTCAGGTAAAGGAGACAATTGATCAAAAGGGATTAAACATGGCGTTAAGGGTCCAATTTCAGATGATGAGGGGGTGGCTACCCCCTCTTTCGAAAATTTTGGTGGCTCAGGGGGGGCAGCTAAGGCTTTTGCTAAACTCGTGTTTTCTTTTATGATCTCAAGGTGTTCTTGTTCTTGTTCGAGGGGGTGGCCTACCCCCTCTTTCGAAAAAATGTCAGCGTCCATGCCTTCTTCTGGGCAGTGAAGAACAATTTCCATATCATCTTGCAGTGAATGTTTCAAATATGGATCGAAAAGCGATCCTTCTCGAAAGCGAGGCATGCCCATACATGTATCAACTGCGTAAATCAGATCCCGAGAAAATTCTTCCAAATGTACTTGTGCCGGTGTAAAAATGGAATTTGCCCCCGGGCAAGGTGTTTGGGCCGAGTAATCCTGCACGGGGACGACTGAACCAATGACAGTCGACCGAGGAACCTGGACAGTTGTTGAGGTAGGATTGACCATCCGAAATTCGAAGAAATTTTCTAAAATTTGAACCACTCCCGCATAAGGTAAAATTTTGTAATCAGCCATAAGAGACTCCATAGGGTTGAAAAAACACAAAGGACCCCGGACAGTGGAGGAGATACGGGCAGGTGCCCATACCTCCGAGGAGGGGGGTACAGAAATGTCAACGGCCATGACTGCGGGTGCTTCATCGCACCAATTTGCCAAAAATTCAGACCGAATTTCAGTTGATGAAAGTAAAGGTACACGAAAGCCTTGCATATTAACTTCGTTTGTGGAAAATAATAAATCCCAATGAAAGGTTTTCATAAAGTCTGTACCAATGAGCATATCCCGATAAAATTGTGGGGCCATATGAAAAGATCAACCATATTCTTTGCAACCAATAGAAAAAATTACAAAAACTTTTGCAGAAATTTCGAGGGGAGCATTACTAGAAGTTACTGCCGTAATTGGATCTGGACGGTCGAACCGGACATCAGCCCCACCCGCCAAAATTCTTTGCACTGTCCGGGGACTGATAATTGAAATTGAAGCCACTGAATCAATTATTGCCAAAATTCTTGTAGTGCCAGACGTGACCACTAAAGCTGGCATATTATCAGCGGCGGCTAGGACCTGCTCGGATTCCAGGTCAGAGGGACCCCCGGGAGTTACTGCAATTGAAGTCAGATGGCCCAACAGAGGTTTTTCCTCCTGTTGAACTAGCGTAGATGTAGAAGTTTCCTCTGTTTCTGTGGCCACCGAGGCCGTCTGGGCCCGGCACTCAGCTGAGGGAGTGGGGGGTGCCCCTCCCAAAACCGGAGAAAAACCCGCTGTCCAAGAAGGGGAGGGGTGTTCCTCAAGAAACATGATAGAGTCAAATTCTGGGTGATCGGGGCAGGTACGTGTTAAAAGAAAAGCCACGTCCCGAATTTGTTGGGAAAGAACGTCATAATATTGTTGCATAAAATCAAAAGTTTCCTGTTGAATAGAACGTAAATTATTAAAATTGTGAACCATTTTGGAAAAAACATTGCACAACTGTTCTTGGGACATGGTTAAATCCAAATGTTGTGAATCTAAAGTATTTACTGTTTCTGAAGTGGGAGAGGCAGTAGGGGCAGGTTCCTCCCCTTTTGAGGCCTTGCTGAGCGCACGAGCGGAGACCACTGAAATATTAAATTGCTCAAACATTTGATTTGCTTGTTGTAAAGTCATACCTTGGGAGGGTAGTGGGGGCTTCCCACCCAAGGAAGGTGTAGAATTTCCCACAACTCCCGAATCCGAAGCGCGCACAAAAGTTTGAGACAGATTTGGCACTCCAGCATTTTGTAGGGAAACAGTGCGCTGAAATGGTGCCGGAGTGGGCGTCGCGGAGGTCGCAGCCGCCGCTGATTGGGGATTTTGCCCCTGAATATACGTAGTTTGAACCCCGGAATTTTGTACAGGTTGAAAATTTTGAAGGGGAACAGAAGATTGAACTGGGGGGGGGATTTTGAGGTGGGGGTACGTATTGAGACAATAAAGGAGTAGGGTTATAATTTGTGGGATAATATTGTTGTTGATAACTTGAGGGCCCCGAATATTGGGAAGGGTAAGCGTTCTGTGAATACATAACATGGTCGACCCGTTCTGGGGGTGGGCGATTTCTGTAGTCAGGAGGGGCTTTCGAGGGATAACGTTCCCAGCATTTTTCGGATGGGTGGCCCCGCTTTTTACAATAACGACAAGGGGCAGAAAATTTTTTCCGTTTTTCCTCCTCCCATTTATTTAAGGCTTCCTGAAGGTGTTGTTCGAACCAGTCCTTCATTTCCCGAAAACCTAAACGGGAGGCCGCGACTTCAAGGTTGGACTGTGAGGGAGTGTCAGTAGTTTTTGAGGGTTGGGTTTTTTTTGTCGGTGCCCCCCTCTTCGACATAGTAGATTGGCAGGTCATACGAGAGGGTATCACCCTCCATGGGACGGGCCTCCCGAGATTCCAAGCGATCAATAATGCGGCGGACGTCCTGCATAGTGGGGCGTTGGTGTAAATAAAGCGAAGCTAATGCCGAAGCAAATTTGTCATGCACCCCCGCAAAAAGTTGTTGAACGCATTCTTGTTCGCGCTCTTCTTGTGTATCCCACAGGTCGAGGGCCATCGCTTGTAATTCTGAAATATAATGCCGAACGGACTCATTGGGAAGTTGCTTTAGGTGTGCGAAAGCCGAGAGCCGCTCCCTCAGTGAAAGTTGCGGTTTTGGAAATTGCGATTTTATCAGTTCTAAAAATCCTGAATAGGACTCCACGACCTGTGGGCCACAGCGAGAGGCGAAAATTTGAGCTTTCCCCGTTAGTTTATTCCAAAGAAGGCGCCCCCACTGCTCCTGAGGCACTGCATGAACTGCCACTGCCGACTCAAATTGGGGTAACCAATCCTCGAAATATGCGTACTTGGGGTCATACCGGGGGACATCCCGTAAAACTTCTAAATAATACCGAAAAAGACCCGTGTCAAATTTTGGGACTGAAATGTCGGCAGCTTCCATAGTAGTAGGAGTTGGGTGTCGCGGACATTTAGGGATTCCCGGTTTTTTACCCACGTTATTGACTGAATAATTTGAGTGGGTACCCGCAGATGAAGGAGGTTCCGAAAATTTTAAGGGAGGAGGTGAATTTATATTTTGTTGGGATGGTGGAGGGGGAGGTGGTGACTGTTCGCAAGCCGGATACAGCTGGGCAGGCGCCGAAGGAGGCCCCGCGACAAAATCTTGCTGTACTGAGGGCGAGCCTCCCGAAGAAGGGGCGCCCCCAGCAGGAGCCAACGCTACGCCTTTACCTTCCCTTAGGGAAAGCGCGGGCGTGCGCTGCTCTTGCTGCCGCGGAACTTCAGCCGGTCCTGCAAGGCGATTTTCTGATACATAATCAGCCGCACCAGCATGCGAGGCCACCATCTCCGCCATATAGTAGGGATTGTTGGGGACCTGCTGTGGTAAAAGTGGAGGGACCTGTAGTGGGGGCAAATTTTGTTGGCACCCCTCCCACAAATGATTATTATCTAATTCCCGAATAACTGGGTTTTCGAAAACTTGTTGTTCCAAACGGTCATAATTGAAATTTGCTGGGGTACGTACAAGATATAGACCCTCAGGGTGTTGTGAATTTGGGGGCTGATAGCGGAGTTGGGGTAATTGTTGTTGCATATGGGGTTCTGGGGCTGCAAGTTGAATACCCTCGTACAAATGTTGGCCATAAGACCTCGGGTGGACGGGGTAATAACGAGGATCCCCTTGATTCAAAAAATTCTGGTTGGCCATTCTTTCTGGGGAGGCCAATGGTGGATTTTGAGATGTAGGAGGGGGAATTTGCAAAGGTGGAGAGGGAGGAGGCTGAGTATGATACAAACGTGGGGCGGAGGGGCCCCCCTGACAAATTGGGTTTTTCTGAATTTGAATGTGAGAAGGGGCAATTTGTTGGTTTGGTAGCAAATTTCCGTGCTGATCCCGAGGAAAAACGATCCCACCAATATGAGAAGGACGGGGTATTTGGGTTGTAGACCCGGTTGCATACGTATTCTGAGAATTTTGGAAATTTTGAGAATTTTGGAAAGTTTGAGAATTTTGGAAATTTTCCCGGGAGTAGACAGGTTGGGGTAAATACGTAGATAGGGGGGGTATAGGGTCCCCTCCAGGCTGGATCAAAACCACAGAATTTTTACTACAAGCAGAATCATAAACAGATCCTGGTTTGGAATCACCCGAATTAGGAGGAGGTTGGTCACCCGCCACTGGAATTTGAGCAGGTTGGAAAATCCCGTGATTTGGGGGGGCGCCCCCCCACCTGCCTGTACAGAAGAAAAACCCACATTATTTGAAATGTTGACAGAATTTTGCGATATTTTTGCCTGAGAATACGTATTTGAAGGGGGGACAGGTAATTTTGGGGGGCTTCCCCCGAGCCCAACAAGGCCGAAACTACTTCCTTAGCTGCCTTTGCAGCATCAAACCGGGGAGAGATAAAATCGTCAAAATCGCGTCGAAAATTTGAGTTTTCAGAATGTTGGGGGGTAGTGGGATTTTCTACAGGCTGGGGAGTGATTTGTGGGGGTGCAGAAACTGGCCCCCCAATCGTTTTGACCCGGGTCTCCCGCTGGTCCAGTGTATGATTCTGCTGCAAATTTTGGGGAGGGACAACCCTTGTGGATTGGGGGGAGCGCAAGTTTGATAGGTGTAACTCCGTAGGTCCCCCCCAAGTATTTTGTAGAGCACCAGAGAAATTAAAATTACTGCTGGAGGTTTTCCCTGTGGGCAAAAGTTCTCCAGCGGTAAAATTACGTCTGGTGCGAGGGGGGGTAGGAGGGCGGACAGCCCCCCGAAAAATTATAGGTGAAGGGACTGAATTTTGGGAAAGCCGATTTTCCGAATTTTCTGGTTGAAAAAAATCTTGATTTTGGGGTTGGGGGAGTTCCCCCTGCAATTGATCAAATTCGGAATTTGGGGATGGCGACGAAATTATGACTTGGGGGGTGCAGATTGAGGGATCTGCAAACTAAAATGGGGTTGATTATTCGAAAAATTCTGGGGGGAATTTGCTGAATTTTGGGGGAGATTCTGAGAATTTTGGGGGGGATTCTGGAAATTTTGGGGGGAATTTATGGGATTTTGGGGGGGGGTTCTGAGAGTTTTGGGGGAGATTTGATCCCCCCAACACCTCCACTGAGGTACACCTACGTACACCTACAACATTTTCAGACCCCCCAACAGCCCCGAAATTTTGGGGGAGATCGGTAGAATTGCGGGGGGGGTTCTGGTTTTGGGAAAAATTTTGAACATTTTGGGGGAGATTCTGTCTCCCCCGCTCCCCAACTGATACCCGTGCGGATACGCCCGCACCCCCAGAAATTTGGGGGAGGGTTGACCCCCCCAACTCGCTTCCCCCCAAATTTGTCGACCGACGATTTTGGAAAAATTGTTGATTTAAAAAACTATCTGAAATTTCGGGTGCTTGCCCGGTTGGTAATTCGGAAAAAAGTCGGGCAGTGCCGTCCCGCAATTTTTTGAGGTAGCGAGTAAGGCGGGGGGAAGAATCAGACATATTTACTCGAGAGTTACGGTCGCCAGTTTGTAGAATTTAGAATATTCACAGTAAATAATTTCGAATGTTCAATAAAGATTAAAGGTTCGTGCGAGTGTGTAACATGTCTGATTCAATCCTTACTTAATCGCTATCCTAATTAAAATAAATGGCACGCCCTAATTTACACGGATTTACTTTGCAAAACAAATACCAAAATCCAATTCTGATTACTTTCAAACACAGAATAACATTTCCATGAATTTAAATGAAACTCACAAATATAATACAAAACAAATCGGCAAGCACAATGTTTGGTATGAGACTCCCAAAGCAAAATAACAAACTGTGTATAGCTCCTAGATAGAAATATGGGTGTGACCCCAAAATGCCCCCCAACTGACAGTCAAGTCAGACCGGTGAATCGCAGTAATCCAAAATGGCGCCCAAAGCCGCCGCTTATCCCAAAGTTGAAAACCAGACTGACTAAAATTGTAATCAAAATGGCGATGAAGATGTATTAGCTATGTACGGCGTTGGACCGTACACAGCAGTCAAATTTAGATTGATTTTGATGAAGTTAGCACCCACTTTTGAATAATTTAGGGTAAAATCAAGGAAATATTCTACAGATTACCCCCTCTGTTGCACGATAACGGCCTACCCCCCCCCCACAAATCAGACCCCAGTGACCCCTCCCCCACAAAACGGACCCTAGTCAACCACCCCCCCCCCCACAAAACAGACACTAGTGGATTTCCCTAGGGTCTGATTTGTGGGGGGGGGGTCATTTCAGTAGGGTCTGATTTGTAGGGGAGGGGGGTCAAATCCACTAGGGGCTGTTTTGTGGGAGGGGTGGTTGACTAGGGTCTGTTTTGTTGGGGGGGTCTCTAGGGTCTGATTTGTGGGGGGGAGTAGACCGTTATCGTGCAGATCATGTCCCCAGCTTGATAGCTAAGAGTGTTGCGCTTGTCACACTCTTAGTTATTATATATTCTTGGTAGAGCAAAGTTTAGGATGAAAACATATTTTGCTGTTTCAATTTTTTGCAAAAAAATAAAAGTTTTTAAGTTAATGTTCAAAGTTCTGGTTGAAGATCTCTCAGCTGATAGCTCAGTCTAATGGAATGAAAATTATCAGCGTGGCTGTAATAGCTATTAAAGTTACTTAATTTTTTGTTCCCACCCACTTTGTAACTTTTTGATCGTTAGATTAAAACTATCTTATCGGCATTGTATAAGTCATTGGGCAAAGTAGGTGTGAAAGCGTCAATTTCAGGGAACTTACTGATAAAAGTGCCTTGTGTTTCGAGCCATTGTTCTGAAGTGAACTAGAACAAACACTGCATATCATAGTTCAAAAAATCTCCTGTCCAATATGCTTGCTTTTATATCATTATTGTTTATTGTTGGTAAGTGTAAAGAGAACCTTAACACTTTTAAAAAAGCAATGAGGAGTTCATATTATATATAATTGCTAAATTAATTAAAATGTAAATATTCTAATATTAAAATTAGCTAAATTTTAATCTGTTGAAGTTGATTTTAGCCCAAGAGAAGGAATGACTAAAACTGGGTGTAACTGCGGTGCAAGTTTTGTGCCAATAATCATGTTTTCTATCCACGATCTTCATCTCTTCGTCTCTTGGCTGCGGTCTGCGGTTTGACCCCATTACGTGCCTTGCCGCTCTGCGAGTCCACGTTGGAGGGCCTTTTGCGAAATAAAATAAAGAATGACTAAAGGTGTAACTGTAAAGTTTTGACTCCGCTGGGGATCGCACCATGGACATTTCCAATTGCTTTCGCTTTTCCAATCAAATATATGCTAGCTTTAACATATATCCATGGAACCTAAAAATTGTTAAGGGCATAGGTTAACGTGGGGGTCTGGGGGGTCCAAGAAGCCCCCCCAACCCGGACAAGGTACTAGCCCTACTGCCGTCGGGGACAAGCGGTAACGAAAAAATGGCCAAGGGATAACCAAAAATAGCGGGGAAAAATTAGTTTTTACAGTAAAAATTAAAAAATTTTCGGCTTCGAGCCGGAATTTTTTAGCTAAAAGGTTTAATTTTTTGGGAAAATCGGACAAAATTTTGAAATTTTTTAAAAATAGAAAATTTTTTGCAAATTTTGATTAAAGAATGTAAATTTTAATAAAATTAGCGTTAATTTTTGGAAAAATTTTACAAATAAATTCTTGAGGTACAAGCCCCCCCCTGAAAATTTTTGTTCAAGGTACAAGCCCCCTCAAAATTTTTTGGGGTCAAGCCCCCCCAGGACCCGACCCTATGCTAATGTATGGTTAAGGGCATGCTTTCAAAAAATTTCTGGCTTTCTGCTTGTGCAATTTCAATATTTTATTCCAGGCTTGTCCCAAGCTTATGGTTCCGTAATTTGCGATATCTGCACGGAAGAAATTGCAGCTATCACTCCTGAAAGATTGGTCAGTTATTTCTTGCTTTAACTTTAAATTACTAAATTTGTTGATTTATGTATTATGCAATTTTATTACGACCAGTGTCTATGTTTGCTCCAATTAGTTACAGTATGGATAACATTATATACTAATAAATTAATTCCGTAACTTTTTTGTATTAGTCTCATCATCGAAGGTATGCTGGCTAACTATCCGAAAAATTATTCTTGTGGGAGGACCTCGAACCAGAGGTCTTAAAACGGTTAATTGTCAGTTTATTTTAGCAATGGTTAGGAAGCACTTACATTGAAAAGGTGTGTAAGAACAAGCCAGCCACAGAAGTAAAGAACTGCACCGACTCAATCAATAATGCCGTCCAGTACATCACTGACGCCATTAATAAAGCAGGTCCCGAAGGAATATGTCAAAATGCCGGTTTCTGTCCCAAAAATACAAGTATAAAAATAATTAAGTATATTCAAACCAGAGTTGTAAGCGGGTAACAGTAGTATAGGTCAGCACAAATGGGACCACTTTGTACAGGTATTTTTGGCTTCATTCTGGCTTTGACGAATAGGGTCATTAATCATACAGGTAAAGTCATTAATCATAGAGGCAGATGTCTTTCAAGGTCATTATTGCCACTTTTCCCTTTAGCTTAGCTTAGCTTTCTAACATTGTACTAAATTTTTAACAGTGTTATTAGCTTATGCTACTTTACCTACGTATTTAACTTTAAGTTTGCTAGACTATGGTTTGTTTACCTGCCTAATTAGTGTTTGTAAATTAACTGTCTAATTAAGCACGTAAATTTAATTAAGTAACATTTTCAAACTTTTATTTACCTGACTGTTTGTCAATGACGCTTCTGCTACCTACTTGCTTCAGAGTTGTAAAGGCCAACTATATTTCTACAAATTTTTTCCATTTTTCTTAAATAACTAAATTTTCCTTACCTTTATCCTTCTTCTAACATCTGGACCTTTGTATTAACCTTGAAATGGAAGACATGTAACAAACACTTAAAGAAGACAAGATTGTTAGTTATGTACTTAAGAATATACTGATGTTAGATGCCTGCTAGTGTTAGCATATCTTTAGCATACTGAGGACTCAAACCTGTCACTATTTTTCTCCCTGCTAGCTGCCTGCTAGTGTTAGCATATCTTTAGCATACTGAGACTCAAAGCTGTCAAAAGTCTTTCTCTCCCTGCTTGTTTAAAGTTTTCTTCCCCTGCTAGCTGCCTTCTAGTGTTAGCATATCTTTAGCATACTGAGGACTCAAACCTGTCACTATTTTTCTCCCTGCTTGTTTAAAATTTTCTCCCTATTAGCAGCCTTCTAGTGTTAGCATATCTTTAGCATACTGAGGACTCAAACCTGTCTCCCAAAGCTTACCAATTCGCCTTATCTAGCTTGATTGCACCTGTCTCAATGAAATTAAAGACGTAAACATTGGTTGAAAATGAAAATTTTATGTCTCCAATTACGTAAAATTGGCAATACTTATCACTTTAATCTTTGTGTCTATGTAAAGAGCATGTGTTGAACTAACTTCGGTCACCTCTTGGTAATTATTGGTTGGCTAGTTAGTTAGTAATAATTGGTTAAAGTTGACTATGAAAATGTGAAAATTGGCAGAAAATGGGTGATTTTAATTTTATGTCTCCAATTACGCAAGATTGGGAAAACTTTACGTGATAAGTTTTGTGTCTATGTAAAGAGCATGTGTTGAACTAACTTCGGTCAACTAATTTTGTTTAGTAGTTAACTAATTAGTTAGTAATAATTTATTAAAGTCAACTATGAAATGTGAAAATGGGTGATTATAATTTTATGTCTGCAATTGCGTAAGATTGTTGACACATATTGGGTTAATTATGGTGCCTGTGTAATAAAGTAATAATGAACTAACTTCGGTCACCTGTTGATAATTATAGGTTAACTAATTAGTTAGTAATAATTAATTAAAGGTGACTATGAAAATTTGTGTGTAATGAAAATATTGTTACATAGAACTTTTGGTACCAAGACAATACAACTTTTGTTCAATAATTAATGAACAAGTATGAAAGATTGATGGTGTATTTTATGAAACCTAGCACAAGAATGCTGCAAAGTTTAGACATATATTGTAAGTTTGGCAGGTTTATTAACCTTACTGACATTTGAATCACCAGATTTTACATCACCACGACAATGAATTCCGGTAAGATTTTTAGTTGTAGCATTTTTAAAAGTTGTATCTTTAATTATTGCATTTTAGTAGTTGTATTTTTTAGTCATTCAAATTTTGATCGTCACATTTTTAGCAGTAGTACATATTACAACTTTAAACATTACGATTTTAAACATTTCAGTTTTTAGATTAGCATTATTTGTTTCAGGTTCACCATAAATTTTCTAAACAAGCAGGCAGCTAATAGGGAGAAAGACTTTTGACAGGTTTGAGTCCTCAGTGTGTTATTCATATGAGCCTGCAGAAAGGCAGCTAATAGGGAGATTCATGTCATCTGAAGTACCTAACTACATATTTTGGATTCCTTAAGTGTTTATTTTCTTCCTTCCATTTCTAGGTTAATATAAAGGTCCAGATGTCATATAGAAGAATAAAGGCAAGGAAAATTTAGTTATTTAAGGAAAATGGAAAAAATTTGTAGAAATATAGTTGGCCTTTACAACTCTGAAGCAAATAGGTAGCAGAACCATCATTGGCAAACAGTCAGGTAAATAAAAGTTTGAAAAAAGTTTCAAAATGTTACTTAATTAAATTTACGTACTTAATTAGACAGGTAATTAACAAACACTAATTAGGCAGGTAAACAAACTATAGTCTAGCAAACTTAAAGTTAAATACGTAGATAAAGTAAATAACACTGTTAAAAATTTAGTACAATGTTAGAAAGCTAAGCTAAGCTAAAGGAAAAATTGGCCAACAATGACCTTGAAAGACATCTGCACCAATGACTTTACCTGTATAATTAATGACCTTACCTGTATGATTAATTACCCTATTCGTCAAAGCCAGAATGAAGCCAAAATACCTGTACAAACAGGTCCCATTTGTGCTGACCTATACTACTACCGTGGCTAAAATGTGGCTAAAAACCGAAATGATATCTGTTTAGATTAGTTAACGTGTGAGCTAAAGCCTTATCTCGGATAATATAGACCTGTTCCATTCATAGAAAAGCTGACATATTAGAAAAAAGTTAACCAGGTGGGAATGACATGAACAAGTAGAAGTTTTCTGCAAAATATTTGTGCTCAGTTTTGGAGATAAGTCCAGAATTGAGACCGGCTACGCCAACTAGTCCTTGTTTGAGTTTATAATTACGGTTTTTCTCAGAAAGCCCATTTTTCCTGAAAACTCAAATGCCTCTGTTTTGCAAAGTATTCATAAAACTAGCCCTAATTGCAGTTTTTAAGTTTTACTCAAATAGGTATCAATTCAAGGAAAATAGTAACCAGTATTTTAAGATAAGGTTACTTTGCAAAACCTACATTCAATGGCGGAATTCGTATACGGTAAATTTAACATGCCAGAGATAAGAGAATTTGTTCTTGTATAGGTTGTGGCACGGGCCAGCGTGCACTCAGTAATTTAAGGCACGGATACTTGTGAAACTCCGAGTGCAGGGCACGAGTGCGCGAAACGAACGAGTTCCCTGCGCGAGGGTTTCACAAGTATTTGGGGCGTTATTTATGAGTGCACAATGTTGCGTGCTACAACAAATTTGTGATTTGGTTTAGTGTTAATTTGAGTGCTTTAAATGCAGTTAATGCCAAGAATGTCGTCAGAGTTTTCCCATCGAACAGTCACATTTCGGCATTGTAGGCAGGCAGCACTCCAGAGTGTTCCTCGCCCTGGGTCACGAGTGTGTCCGCGTTGTAAAACACATTATTCATTTATTGTCAGCTAGCTAGCCTTCTAGCTTTGTCTGTCTGTAGCCTCGATAGCTCCGTTGGGAGAGCGTCGGACTGTTAAACCGGAAGTCGTGGATTCGAATCCCACTCGAGGACAGAATTTTTCGGGTCTCAGGTGCTGAAGTGACAATTTCATTTCTTACATTCCAACTCCACAGCGTCCATCTCAGTAATTTGTGTGCACTCTACAGCGTGTATCTCAGTAATTTGTGTGCACGTAGTTGTTTGCTTCTTGTCATCTTGCACCGTACACATAAGGAAGTATTTGACAAAACTAGTTTGTGGCATCGGGATAAAGCACGGCAAATTAACACTAAGCCATATCACAAATTGATTTGTTTGAATCGAATATTTCTAATTTGTATATTCGTTATGGCAAAATTTCGTTACTTCTGAAAACTGGAAATGTGTAGCCGTTGCATGGTAATGTCAACAGTATACATTTGAAACCCCCTGTTATCTTCATCACACAGTCCTGTACTAGTTTAAGCATGCAGCAGAGAGAAGAAGCTGCACAGAATAATGTATATAGCCGCCTACGCAGAGGTATTGCCGGAAAAACAGACGACCAACTGAGGATGCTTTTAACAGGTTAACTACGCAGTAACCGAAAGTAAGCTGACGAACTGAGACCAATCGGCTGAAAAAAATTTGAATGGGTAAATTTGTATTTTAGTTTTTGAAAATTAAGGACATATAGTATAGTTAGTTATTTGTACAATGCTTTAGGCGGGACTCTCAAGCCGCCTTATTGTTACGCCTTTGTCGCCGCCTATTACAGACATCCAGAGCGTAAGCTTATTGGTCAAAAAGAATGAGTACAAACTAGCAGTTTACGCCGATGGCATCATACACTTTAATCCAGCATCTCAGGGCGGCCTTCAAAAGCTTTATGAGGCCTCATTGGTTAACCCTCCTGTCATCATTTATGGTAAGCGAATGTGTTGAGGTTTTTACTTAAGGTAATTGCATCTGAAAATTCAGCTGCTAAAAAGCTACAGATTTTATGACATTTCTGAAAGACATAAAACACGTCTACCAAATTCGTCAGTACAGAGGAACTACGCTGATTCCGGAAAATTTGCTAGGCTTGTATATTAAACGAGTGGAAACGTTATGTTTGTTTTGATGATCGGAATTAACGTACTGCTAATAGATGTATAGTTATGCTATCACAGCAATCGGCATAATAGTTTTAAGTGAGCTCATGGTTTTGGAATCACTCCCTTGCGTACCTTACTAGTTCTCCACATCCTTGACAAAACAGTGCAGAGGGGTTGCGATGACGAAGTAATTGTCTTAGTATGAACCTGAGGCTGTTCTAATACCTAAATTACGGCCCGATCTTGGGCATAGCACTAGTATCAAGAAATAAGCTTGCACTTTTAAAGGAGGGGGGCCGCTTTTAGGCTGATTTTCGGCTATTTTCGATTTTGCTCATTTTCACACAGTTTGTACTACCAATGGGTCCGCAAAGCAGGACAAGCGTGTTTTGCGTAATACTGCTTCCATCGTTCTCTTGAGCCCTTCAAAGGTGACCACAACATGTGTTAAACATAGGAAAATGATAAAGTTGGGCTAGAGGGTTTGCATCCAAAGTTCGTCGCTGTATGAAAGATACAGCGCCACAACTTTATACACAAGTTGAGGACATATTGTAGAATGCAGTGAGTTACATTGGTGCAATTCGAATTGAACGGTGGATTTTTGGTGAATTTTCAGTCAGAAATTTGGATAGTCGGCTGTTTTGTACAATGAAAAACAGGACCTACAGTAATCTTTCTCTTATTCTGCACGGTTGACAACAGATACAAAAGTGGCGTATAACTAGCTGCACTCTACACATATTAAGCATTCTTTTGGTACCTATGTCGCCTCTGGACTCCTTACAATGAATTGAAAAAATTGGACACAGGAACTGCAATTTTTGCTCAAAAATGCTATTTTTCGCTTTAAGGTTTACAGCATATTGCGCCAAGGTGAGGTCTGTTCATAATTAAAGTTTGGATTTTGAGCGATTGGCTATGTAACTTTGCGCCATTTTTGCAGTGAAATATTATCCTTGTAAATCCCTCAATTTGGTCAACTCTTATGCTCACTCGAGTTCGAAATCTATATTTCACGATGACGTTGATATTGCATTTGTTTTGAAGTTGTGGAATAATTGATAGAAATTTGGTGGTCGATTATTTCAGCAGTCATGTTTACAAGCAAACTGTTTGTAATCTGATACAGCTACTAGGTTCTTTGACACTAATACTGCGTCGTAGCAAAAAGCAAGCATAAGGAAACGTAGACCGAAGTAAGAAACAAAACGAACCTTTCAGGATTTGAATATATGAATATAATTTAGTAGACCTTGAAATGATTAATTAGATTGAGTACTTAATTCAGTCAATTATATCGTTGATTTTAATGGTACTTCAGAACACGTAGCACTCAAAACAGCATAGTGCGATACTGTTTTAGGTGACAAAAATACAGGGCGTATTTTGGAAGCCAACAAAGAATATGTCGTCTTTGAGCAAGAAGATTTCTTTTCATACTGGTTTGGTAAGAACCCAAAGCTGTGCAAACTGTTTGTTATTCCTGAACCAAACTATAAAGACATTCGCACATTTGCTTTGAGACGAGGATCCCTTCTACTGCAGAATGTCTCAATGGCTGTTTTGCATTTTTCTGTTCTCGGCGTCATGGAGCACCTAAGGCAGCTCTACCTGCATGAAAAGGAGCACGCTCGCATGTGTCAACTAGTAAAAAATGAAAAACTTGCTGTTTCGATGGATTTATCTCAGATTAAACTGGCGTTCTACCTGCTGCTAACACTGTTTTCTGCTGGAACGCTTGCCCTAGGTAAATGATAATAATAACCACTTTTTAATTACCCATTTGACAACCGTCCACCTTTGTTTCTAGCTTTTCTTGTTTTACTGATTTAGTTTGCTGTTAGGAAATCGTTCACACAGGGTCCAATTTTGACATAGGAGGACATGTGTAGCGGGGCCAGTAACGTAGCTTACCTAGCACCGTTACCACACCCGTACCTGGCGGATGCGAAGACCATAGCACTGACAGATAACTCACCGACCACAGGTGACTGTCGGGACAGCCTCGCTAGACAATTTATACGCAGTAGTTACAACCTGCCGTAAGGGAAGAGACGACTCTACCCACTCACTCAGACTTGACAGAATGCTACCCACCTAATCAGGAGCTCAGTTAATAGCATACTAAATAGTAGTAACAACACTTTAATAAGTAGGAACAACAAGTATATTAATTACATAAAGAATATAAATAAATATTACGTGGGCTGAACCCTCACGTAAACAACACATAAACACTATAAAATGACTTACAGTGACAGCAGGGTTGGCCTAGCCAACGTACCAGTAGCTCTGGGGATAGCTTAGTGGAGAGCGGCACACTATACAAGGAGTAATAAGGGGGAAAGGACGACTTGATAGGAGCGAGTGCACACGAAGGGAAAATACAGTACTGAAGGGAGAGAATGAAATGGGTTGAATCCTCCCAGTAGAGCTCCCCTAGTGTAAGAATTCCCCCAGTCCCATAAGTACACGTTGGGAGAGCTACTATCTGGCTAGTTAAAAGTGTCCCTAATCATGATTATGTATGCTAAGCCTGACAGGTAGCTAGGTCAGCTTCAGCCACCTGCAACGGTAAAACTGACCATGCGTCACCTTGATCCGTTACACATGTTGTTTTTGATACGCTACATATGTGGTCTATTGCCAAAACATTTGGAAATTTTAAAGTGGTCTTCCCAAAACTGACCACAGATGCCAGTTTTGAAAACAACTGGTGAGCACAAATCTAAAAATCCAGTAATTTAAGGTGATATTCAGCAATGTTTAAGCATTCCTGAACTGGAGACACAACTTTATCCACCCTTGTGGTAGCCAGTTTGGGTGCGCCTTGTGGAAGTAATTTTGCCTGAGGGCAGTTTCTAAGCGAAATTCAGCTTGTTTTGTAGATGTTTTCAAATGTTTAACTGAAAAGCTATTTTTAACAAGATCAACTTTTTTAAACGATTTTTACTGAAAAAATGACAGATTTTAAATAAAAAACAGTGTTGGTCGTTTGACAGTAAAACCTGATTGTGAGAATTGTTGGGAGCACGTGGGCGTCTTCGCGAGAAGCGGGTGGGTTGAAATCAGACATGTGCAGGAGGGGAAGCTCTGGGGGGGAGTGAACCGGTGGCCGAAGGCCGCCGGAAAAACAGATTTTTCCGGATTCTGAGGTAGGTGAGGTCCAAGTCCGGTCTTTGAAACCCCCCCCCCCCCTGAAACCCTCCCCCCCAGCACATGCATGGAATTCCACCCTCCCCTCTTGTCCATCTGCGGGTATAACATGTTTTAAAAAAGCAAAAATTGCTAATTTTTTGCAAAAACAGTTTTAGCTTTCCGCTAGTTTCTTTCCCATGGTTGCGATTGCTCATCTGTGCTAGTCCGAAGGAGCATGCATCTCCTACTGAAATCGCGATGTCTTGCGGATTCACACAAGCGGCGCTTTTGATTTGATAGGCCTTGTAACGAATAGTAATTTATTGGGGGAATGTCCGGTGAAAGAGCTGTGGTTTCATTCTTGACCCATAGTTTACCGATCTTAATAAATGGTGCAAGTTTTGGTACGTCTAATCCCCAACAAAGCTTTGCATTTAAGCCGCCAGTGTTTGGTGAAAGCTGTATAACAGATATGACCTTAATGTAGCCTAAATTGTGCTCTGGGCTTATATTTTCAGCACTTGAAGCAGCATTATACAAAGCAAATCCTTTTACTGCAAGAAAATACAACATTAAGTTTCCAACTGTGGTACCATCTGTGTTCAAACAAAATCAACTCCAACAACAATAGTACTAAAATGCATCAGTATTCACGTATTTGTTATATTGCACGTAGCATTTATACGCAGTAAAAGAAATTACCCGTTGATGTTGTTTGAATATTTAGTTTTCCCCATATAACTTCAGTAGCATTGTGTTTGCAACAAAGCATTGAGTATCCTAAAGTGAAGTAATGCCTGCTTGCTTATAATGTAAAATTGCTTTCGGTTAGCGTTAACGTTTACAAGCAGAAGCTTCGTTGTAACCAAATAGTATGTGCTTAGTGCCCACGAGGGTAGTATGTCTCATTATGCCTACTATTGGAATTTTTATGCATATACTGCGAACTGCAAAAGATTTCTACTGCGATCGCTGCCAGAAGCTTATGTCTTTCATGGAATAAGTGCGATAGCGTAATGAACCTATGCGAGCAATTAGATGCTACTAATACTCTTCTCCAAGCTAATATAATATAATACAGCATTGTAACAGCACACTTCACTTACTACACAGCACAACATTCGGTGCTTACCAGACGGTAAAACTTTGTGGTGTGCGAAGGTTAACACTGCTCCATCTTAAAGGATTATTATTTAGAAAAACCAAGAGCACAATATGAAAACCTGTATCATTTAAATGATTCGTAGTGAATTGTAATCATATCAAATAGTACTTGTGGTAAGTGCAGTAGCCGATTCTTCATCCCTTCTTTAATGGCAGTTAAGAAGGTGTTATTGGAACACGGAAGATATGATTGGTGGAATTTCGGAAATTTTGTATTTTCCATTTGCAAAGGACGTAACTCTGTGCATGATTGATTCAAAGGCTGCAACACAGCAATATCAAATTTAGTATAAAGAAATGGATATTTAAGATGTAGCTAGGATAAATCATAGAGCTGTACATAAGGGGGCACTTGCCATGGATGCTGAAATCTGTTATAAGTGTCGCACCTCGGTTATCTGCTCTCAGCGAATCGCATTATCGAAATTATATACTTTCGCCGCTAAACATACGATCATGTGTCATACGCGAAACGACTATGGATTTGCTACGAACAAAAAAGTAAGATATGTTACTACCGCACCTGTTCGGGCCTAAGGTGAGAATCGATCCCACAATCCTTGGCGATCTTGCCTTTGGCGGCCAAAGATCGCTCTGATTCGTAGCTTCTGAACATGAACAGAGCGTGCCTACATAATTGTGTACCGAAATACCCTTACATTTACACATTATTCCTGCTGCGACTTCAGTGCAGCAGGCTCCTATGTTTGCTCAGCCATCTAAAATTACGTGCACTTTACAGGCAAAAGACAGCTGTCAGTGTCACCATGAAAGCGTATAACTAGTGCTTTAAGATGGCGGAACATAAAATACTCGTAAGTTTTCTGTTTTTCAGTTTTGGAAATTCACTATGTACGTATGACTCATAAAACAAATATAAATTCTTCTTAATTGTGAGGCGTCAGCGAAAATGGTTACAAATAGCAATTCTGAAAAGCAAAATTGCTTCTTGCTTCAACTTTTGCAGATCACCGCTACTTTATGTATTCTTGCTGCATTTTCGCTGCTGTATAATTCCGTATTGGCTACAGATACCTAAGCTTGGAAAATAACTTTGAAAAAACTTTAAATTAACTTAGTCCTGCATCAAGATAAAAAGGCTCTACACTAAATATTAGCTTTTAGAATCCTAGAGCGCAGCAGACTTATTATTAGTTTAAATGTTACGGAGGAAACTCTTTACCTTTTGCAGACACTTTTGTTTGTTGGGTTAATGTGCTTTGTTTCATATTAATGTATGCATCACCCGCATGTGAAGACAATCACTTGAACACTACCTAGTGCAAGTGTTCCAATTGAAAACAGTATCAGTAACAAATAGAATGCCAACGTAAACTGTGACAGATCCATGGAAACAGCCAGCTTTTCCCCCTTTATCAACTGACACATTCTAGTAAGTTCCTTCTCATGCAGGTATCGCTGCCGCAGATGTTCCATAACTCCGTGAACGGACAAGTGCATGACTGCCATGGACAAATTGTGAAGAAGAGGAGATCCCCGTCGTAAGGGAAAAGTGCGTATGTCCTTAAAGTTTGGTTCCGGAACGACAAACAGTTTGCATAGTCTTGGATTTTTGCCAACCCAATATAAGAAAAAGTCTGTTTCTTCAAAAATGACATAGTTTTTGTTAGTTTCCAAGATATCTCCTGTCCTGTCGTCATCTAAAAGAAATCTGTTTCAGCGATATTTAGATGCTACAAATTTTGTCAATTCTGCAATCACAGTTTATTAGGTGTGCTTTTAATTTAAGGTCTTACTTAGTCAACGTAGTATTGCAACTATCTACACTATCCTGGCGTTACAGCGGAGAATTCTAAATTAAATTAGTAAACTAAATTTTAAACTAAACTGAAATTACTCACAGCAAGTACAAGTTTCTCTACGCCTCGCTGATTAGACAAACGGTACATTGATTATTGATTTATACACGGTATTTTGATTGCAAGTGTTGGCTAGACACTTAGTATTCAAACTTCTAGAGAACAAATGTAAAATTGCTAAAAATCAAAAATCAAACGTCTTTTCCCAGCTTGAGATACAGAGATACAAAATAAAGCATTTTTCTTTATTACCTTATTACTTTGCTTTGCTGTATTTTACCTCGAATGATTACAGCAGGGTTGACCAGTGAGGCTTCGTAAAGCTTCTGAAGGCCGCCTTGGGATTCCGGAGTAAAGAAAATGGAACCCGTTGTGTACGCTGCGATTTTATACTCTCTCTCTTTGATGAGTTCACTAAGATTATGAATATCTCTAATAGGCGGTGGCAAAGGAGTAACGATGAGACGACTTGCCAGTCCTGCCTAAAATGTTTTTTCTTATGTCAAAAATGTCTTATATTTTTATGTTCTATGTTTGCTTAAACCAATTTTGGAATGCCGATCCATATTCTAACATACTGTTCATCAAGGGCCAAAATCCGATTTCTGCTGCTTTTGAAAACTATTCCAAAGATTTCTTCTGTAGTCTAACAGGCGCCAGTTGCGAAGAAAGCTTCCGGTTCAATAAATTATATAGGCCATGCAATGCAAACATAATAAACTAAACTGTATTCATTCAAGTTCATAAAGCATCACCACAAATTGGTTTCAGGACTTAGCCTTTGTCCTTAGGCTTGTACTTTTGAGCAGTGATGTTTAGAACTATCTGTCTTCGAAATGTTATTTTCGGAGAACAATTTGTCACTAATGACGCCAATAATTTGTGAAGAAACGTTTGCAGCTTTATGTTGTCAAATCAAAGGAGTTTGAAATCGGCACAATGTATAAAATTAGCAAATTCATGGTTTCTGTGTTGCTGATGTAGCTAAAATGTATAGTCGAAGCATTTTAGTATCCATTCTTTTAGTTTCTGGTTCCTCTTAGCTAGTTTCCGTTTAATAACGGTTAAGTTCCCAAAAAGACACAATTCCAGTCATATACTAAGTTGATCAATTTCATTCTGATGAAAACTTGCTGCAAACTTCAGTCGAAAGCAACAGCTTTCCTTGGCAATGTATTCGCCAAAGCAAGCAGTTCTTTTTCTTGAAACCAAAAGACTAGGAATTATAAAGTTTCATATTAATATACTAATTGTTTGTGAGAATTTATTATTCATCACCGATTCACATGGTTTATTAGTTCTAAGCTTCCAGAAAGCTAAACTGTTCGTTGGATTGCAGAGCTGACCCCCAAAATAAAATTTCAAATTTTTCGAATTTCAAATTTTCGAATTCGAAATTTCAAATCAAACGAAACACAAGGATAGGGATACTGTTCTTTTTTAAACAATTTTCTCTGCCACCAAACATTTGACTATATTCAAACAAAAGGAAAATTCGTATTAAATTCGATATTAAAATATTAATTAGATGTTAAATTAAAATTTGTTCATTTAACATCGGCTAAACGGTGCAACATTCCAATTTTACAGTCGTTTGAAATTTTATTCTACAAACTTGCCTGATAGTGGGTAGAAACAAAGAATCCACCAATGCAAACTGCTATGCATAAAACGCGAAGGTAGCCGCCTCCACGCAAAGTAAATGTAAGCTGCTGCTGGCGGACCAGAAGAATGAAGCTTTCCACAAAGCTGGAAACAATTCCTATGCGGCGCTTCTTGGTGCAAGCACAAACAATTATAGCAGCACAGAGAACTACCATGATAACCGCCACCCATACTGAGAATTTAAAGGGGTGTACTAGGAATCGAATCGACTTGTCGAAAGCTGGGTAGTGCATAGCTATGGCATAGTCCGCTTCGGCGACGGTTGGTGTGAAGTCAACTACTGCTCTTCGTGCAGCAGAGGGCGTAAACAACGGCAGCGATGTATCAATCACTCCATTTGCAATATCCCTTATCATTCCCGTCCATGAGCCGTTGACAAGCTGTCCAAAGTCTTTATTATAATCTGAAAAGTTGTCGCAGCTGATAAAAACTGTTGTTAATTATAGTATTTGCATTACACATTATTAGCTACATTATTATTGGTAGATTATATTACATTATTAATTATTTATTGTTCAATTGTTTATTTTCTACAATTATTTGTGGTGGATTTTACATAAAAGTAAACACCTTCTATAAAAAGAACGGAAAATACACGGAAACGGAAACTTACATCTGACAAAACAGCATCTCAAACCTAGATAAGAGCAAACTTCTGTAGTATACTGAATGTAGAAGCCAGGAGATCTATCGTTTGGGTCATCAAGTAATTCGTTGAAGTAAAATGCTGTTGGAATCATTTGAAAATATCCAATGCACAAATCGCATTTGTGAGAATATGATTTTTGGTTGCAAGCAGACATGCCAGCTTTCTTCAAAGAAATCTGTTCTCACTGATTTGTAGTTATTGTGTACTGGTTCCTTCTGTTACACACAGGAGACGTTTCAACATGAAAACACTAAAACACTAGGCGTGAGCACACAACTGAAAACAATAGGGCTAATGAGGGTAGTTTTACTTTCGACTTTGCAAATGTACAAACTTATGCACATGTAAAGTTTTGTACGTGGCAGAGTACAAACACAATGGGTTCATTACGAGATGACACAGCCTCTAATGTCAAATGTTGTATCGTATCTTTAAGAATTTGACTATGATGACATGAGTTTTGCTTCAGAATGTTCGATTTTATGGACGACATAGAAAATATATGTAAACAGCCAGTTGATACATATTTTCTGAGATAACATATCAATAAACCTTATACTTTCCCAATTATCTTTTACGGGTTACCAAGTTAAGGAGACTATTAAAGCGAAATCCGTTGGATGTTGACGTTTTCACAAAATTCAGCAAAGTAGACAGCCTAACGTGAAATGCAACTAGGTTAGCATATTATTGATATTTAAATAATTAACAAAATATGAAGATTGAAGTTGGAAATTTACCTGAATCTGATGAAAATACGGGGAATAAGGACAGCATGTAACAAAATCGGAAAATAAGTGGAATAAATAGCCAAATCAAGCGCATATCCCTTCTGAGGAAATAAATAAACGTGAAATAAAAGGTGACATATTATGTAGTAAAGTGCAGTATTTCAATATTACTAATGTATATACAATGTTTCGATAGAAATAAGAATTAACTAAATTATATCCCTTCCGAGAAAATAAATAAACGTGAAATAAAAGGCTTGCCTTCAAAATAAATTTTAACATTATTAAAATAATGTTTGAGCTGACTAAATTTAGGTAATTAGGAATGGGGCATGTGCCCTCTTCCGCCCATGCTATTTGTCGTCTTTCGGCTTACAAAAATATTTCATTTTGGTCCTTGTGTGGATGATTATGTAGCTTGTCCCTCCATGCGTTACCTAATAACTATCCATTTGTTTCACTGATAAAATTTATAGTTTGTTGGCATGGTTGTGAGAACAATGTTGGTATCACGAAATGAGATTAAATATTTTCAGAGACCATGGGAAGCTTTCACTAATTCTACAATAATTAATTAGATTTGTCAACATAGTTACAAACTGTGGAATGGAAATAAATTGCTAGAATCGGTAAAAAGATGTCAATGTCTTAGCTTTAAATCACAAACATTAAACTTGGTTTCAGAAGGGATCTCTATGGAACAGACTTGCCTTCAGCTTGAGTCCGTACTTACAAGATGAGTCAAATTTAGTAGACTGGTTCAATACAATACATGCACATTATCCAATAATTGAGTTTGCTTTTTTATTTCTAACGTTTTAATCAGTTACCTGCCACTCAGCGGCGGAAACTCAGACGGCACAGTCAAAGCATGCATTGTTACTACGTCTGCTCCCAAGTACCTAGCTTTGTATCATTGTCCAAGCCTGGTGCGACTGTATGCTTTCTATAGGAAATTTCCTTCCTCGCAAAGTATACTGAAATGTGGTATGCAAGGATAAAGCTACAGTACGTTTTACTCTGGCTAGAGCCGGAGCCTAGAGTACCTAATATGGGTTTGTTATAGGTTTTACATGTATTAGCTTTGTTGCCATAGGAATCAGCCTATTCTTTAAACACTGGCCTAGCTATGTACCATTTTTTGCACGCACAATATGCAAATTAGTTTAGCAAAGACAAAGCTGCACTGCTTGGATGGAATTAAATGTTTCCTTAATAATGTGGGAGCACAGCACAACCAAGTAGAGTTGTTGATACGTCGGTGTTTTTGTTTGACCGACAGGCCTAACCGCTGTCACGGTGAATATTGCAAATGTTCATGCTGAGGGGAGATTTAAACTGATATAATCTTACGGAGGAATGTGTAATGAAAATGAATGTTTTGTCGCATGATTTTATTTGATAAACGAACAGTTTCGATTTAACACGGAATATTAAATCTTGGATTCTGCTGGAAATTGGGAAGGGAATGAAATCTACAATGGAATGAATGTGTTTGATTGCCATCGTATTTGTAGCTTTAATTATTGCTATAGTTAAGACATGAATTATTTCGGAAAATTAACAGGAATGAAGTTTCAAGCTTAAGTTGGGTTGTTTCGAGCTGGCAGTTAGCTTTTACTAATTATGCTGTTGCGGGACAGCTAGGTAGAGGCCCGTTGGGTGCCGCTCCCCAGGCGGATTGGCAGGTGTAGAACGACTGTCAATGATTAGTGCAGAGCACGGTCCACTCATTAATTTAAGTTAATTAAAGGGATTCTGCTATTATGGCCAAAACAACCCAACATGGTCAGGAAAAAGGCCAGTGTTCACTCACTGTACGTCGAAATGCAATCAAAATTTATTATATCTGAATAGATTAAGACCTGTTCTTGCAATTTATAAAGAAAAAACAACCTATTCTGTGGTTCGTTTTAATTCTACAAGCCATTTTCAAACTTCATATGGAGATTGCAAAGTTACTTTCAAGTTTCGACCATATCAATGGTTTTTGCTTAATTACTCGTTAATTAACATAATTAATTAGTATAATCTTTATATCATTAAAACCAGCAAGCTTTGCTCTTTGAGAATATCCAAAAATAATTACCCTTTCTGTGGTTCGTTTTCATTTTACAAGCTGATTTACAAGCCACATAATGGAGTTTAAGTTGGCCTTCAGATTTGGTCGGTCACGGTGTTTCTAATTAAAGTTATATGTTAATTAACATCAATAATTATGTCAAAACTTTTATAAACAAATTCAGCAGGTTCTCCTCTTCAAAATAAGCACAAAATAATTGGTGCTTCTGTGGTTCGATTTTATTTTACAAGCCGATTTGTAAGCCACATATTGAAGTTCAAATGGGCCTCCAGACTTGGATGGTCATAGTGTCCTTAATTAAAAATTTCACATTAATTAACATCAATAACTATGTTAAAACTTTTATAAATAAACTCAGCAGGTCTTCCTCTTTAAAATAAGCACAAAATAATTGGTGCTTCTGTGGTTCGATTTTGCGTCATGCTTGATTTTCTGACCTAACCGGGAGAGCTCGGCTCGTCCCTCAAGTATTGTGATTATTAATAGTTTAAACTTCATTTTAAGTTTAATTAAAGTTTATATTTAGTTAAGTTAATCCATATTCTAGCTAATTAATTAATGAAAGTTAAGTTAATTAAGTTTAAAGTTTAATTAATTTGGTTTTCATTGGTTTTAAAGCAAAAGGGAAGCTCGGCTTGCCCTTTCACTGAACTTAACTGGTTTTTGCTTAGCTAGTGTGGAATTCTTTTGAAGTTTTCCTCTTTTGCAAAGTTTTGGTTTTGTAATTTAAGGGAAGACTTTTATGTCTTCCCTTATTGCCAATTTGGAGTAACAGATGCGTTACTTTTGTAACTGTACAACTTCTCTACTCTTTGAGTCCAGCTCGGCTGAGACTCAAAGGCAAAAAAAAGAGGGGAACTGAAAGAAAAGTTTTAATTTTAATTCATGTCTTAGCTATCTAGTCGTTTGTGTTTTGTATTGTGTATTTTGTATTTTGTGAAAGGCTCGTACCTATTAAGTTTTAATTAATTATTTTGCCTACCTAATCTGCAGTCACTAAGTTTTAATTACGGGGACCCTCTGGTCCAGGTTTTTAGTGGTGTAAGGTCTTGTTTTTCTCTTTTAAGCGAGAAATTGACGTAGTGTCAATTTCTCGCCTGAGTGCGTCCGCTTTGATGTTATCTTTCTTAATTTTCTCCCTAATTCTTACAATAGGGGAAAGGGATTAGTTTAATTGCCCTTTCCCCTTTAACGTAAACACTTGAGAGCCCGCGCAAAGTTATTTTATGATTGCAACAACTCGGACCCAATCAGAATCATTTAAGTGCGCGCCTTTTACGCGGAGGACAATTTCGGCCAATCAGACGAATGATTGCCGAAATTGTCGTGATTGACAGGTAGACTTGTTTTGAACATCAGTCTTACCTCGTCTTCCGAACCGTACGGCCGCTTTTGGCCTCTCCCTTCACTCCCCCTGTTTTTCTTTAATATAGGGCGTTACTATGCCCAAATTTTCCCCCCACTCCGGAACGGGGCTAGTGTTTTAACACTAGCCCCTTAACACTAGCCCCTTGTCAATTTTTGGGGTTTTAGATTAGGAGGGGGTTTAGGTCTGCGTCCCACCTTAGGTCTTCCCCCCTTTATTTTCTCTTTTAAATGCCTAGTTTTTTTAGAGGCGATTTCCCTCTTTTTCTGGGAATCGCCTCTGAGATTCTTACAGGACCCAGAGGTCCTTTTCTAAAAACACCCCTGAGGATTGTCCCTTAAATTAAACTATTTTATTTACTGTTATAAATGATTCTGATTTGTAATATCTGTCCAGATATTACCTGGGTCGCGTGGATTTCCGAAAGGAAATCCACTGAGAAGCTTGGACTTTTGGGAACTCTCCCAAAAGTCCTCAAATTTCACTTTCAATTAAAATTTTCTCAATTTTAAACCACAGAACGCACTCTCAAACTTTTACACAATTTTACTTACCCTTCAAACTTTACAGCTCAGCTTCTTAGGGATTATTCCTGGACCCAGGAAATATCGTGTTAGGATCTTTCTCCGAAAGATCCTAACGGTTTTAACCCATTTGATTCAGGTTGAACCTAGCCCCGTCCTGCCTTAACCTGGCCTGCCTGGATAAATGCTGCTGCCCATCAGTTGCCGCCGATCTTGCCGCCCCCACCAGTTCCTGAGATCTTGGACCCCCGATCCTATCATTTCATCGCCGCCGGTGTGAGATCTATCCTGATCCCCTGGCCCTCTCAATTCTTTGGATGCAGCTCTCTCTCTTTCTCCGTCAAACAGTCTCTGGAATTTCCGGAGTTAAAGGTTCTTTGAATAGTAACTTTGTTCTTTCTGAACTGCCTACGGGATAAACAGTCTGCCAGGACAGAGCGGGGTGCACATTCATCAGTTCAACAACAGGGTGATTTATCCGACACCCTTTCATCAGTTCTGTCAGCAAGGGTGATTTGACCGACACCCATTTCCGGTCATCTATTGCCTTTGCCGTGCACACCCGTTCCCCCTGGTTGAGGCTTGCTCCCTCGACCTGACGTCTGATCATCAAAGCTGTCCTTAGCGAAATTCCAGCCGCTTCACGGCTCTGAGGGTCTGTTGCAAGACCAATCAAACTTTCGGTTGTGGGCTGAGTTGGGGAATCCCCAAGGAAGAAGAAGAAAGAAGAATAAATTTGAATACTTTTGAATTCTTAAAAAAACAGTTATGCATTCTTTTGTCGTCGCTATTGTTTTCTCTGTTTTCTTGTCTCTTTAAATCTTGTTGAATCTAAATTTCGAACCTTTTGGGGAAATCTAACAGCCCTTAAACTTCTTTCTGAAATTCGTGCGAATTATCCGTTGGCCGCTTCCTTAGGCAGGAAGTAGGATATTAGCGTCTGGTTGTCTGCCGAGTGGGCAATCAGAACTAATATTTAGTGCCCGGGAAGGGTGGAAACTGTGCAAGCTTAACTGCATCCATTAAAATAAAAGCATATCGGGCACCATAAGCAGATAGGCGGACCCACTCGATATCTAAGTAGTTAGGGATTTAGTATAGTGAGCATTTACCAGAAACCAGACTCGATATTAAAGACTAGTTCGTTCTTGGTTTTGTAGGTTTCGAGTTTTAATCTAAGTTCAAATTCTTCCAGGCTTCTTCTGTAAAACTTTCACTGTAGGGACAGTTCGTAGGTCAGACTGCTGGTTAGGTCTGGGTTATCATCCTGGTCTACTTTTGCTTAGGTTTAATAAATAGGTACGAGCCCTAGGAATCATTTATTGGTTGTGTTTGTCTGTGTGCGCTTATTGAAGTTATTGAGTATTCGTTTGCAGCTTAGTAATATCTTGTCCGCAGTGTATCCGTCCAATGCTCAGTAACTGTTTGTTGCATTCTGTATCAGTTTGGACAGTTGATGATTCTTGTGCTGTTTCTAATTTTCTGCATTACTGACGGTCTGTAACTTATCATTTCCTTTTCGTCTGCCTATAGCTCTTGTACATTAAATTCTAAAATTTATATTTTCTGTGGTTCTTTCTGATAGGATCTTAGGGTTTAGATTAGCTTTGACTAGAATCGTAGGCAGGATTTATCAGTGTGGCATCCATACGTGTGCTTGGGGGGGGGTTTGGGGACCCCCCCCCCAGACCTGAGCTCACCCCCCCCCCAGAGGGGTCCCTCACCCTCCCCAGAATCCGGATTTTTCCGGCAAAAAACCGGAAAAATCCGGTTTTCGGCGGCCTTCGGTCGCCCTTCACCCCCCCAGAACTTCCCCTCCTGCACATGTCTGGTGGCATCCAGTCTTGTTTAGTAGTTAAGTTGGTTTTGAAAGTTGCGATAGCGAATTAAAATTCCAGAAGGTGGGCTTCAGCTGAACAGTTGCTCACGATACTTGCATTGACCTTGAACGGAAAACTTAGCTTGGAGGTTCGAACTCACGGTCTAACGCGGACAAATCCCAGATTGGGTAGACCAAAACCAGGCTACTTGATCTGAAGGATCTAAGAGGTGACCCAGAGTCTCTCGCCTGTTCGCACCGCTGTTAGTGCTCTAAATCCACTGCAGCTACTTTAGAGGCCTAAGTCAATAAATTTAGAAGTTTCATTTCACTGTAAGCACTACAAATGGACTGCAACTGAGCAAATCTTCCGTGGGAAACATTTAGACTGGAGAAGTTTTCGGCACCGTCCGTCACACTGCCAGCGAACAGCAAAGAAATATTACAAAAATAATAGATGGTTTTGACAAGTGTTCATCTCAAACGACTTGTAGAGTAATTCCTTTCTTAGTTTTCCCCATTAATGAACAGCGTGGAATTGCAATTGCAAATGCTGATGGGTAGTTATTGTCTACAATGGAAGTTCGTTAGCTGGTACGCTTATGCTATTGTCCGAGCAATATTTTAGTAGAAACTTTATTGAGACAGTTCTCTGTAGAGGAATCTTGCCCCTTTTAGCCACCACATGTTTGTCAGTGTACCAGGAATGATTTAAGGTGCTGGTATCCTTTTGTGCAGTGCTTTTGTGGTGATTTTTCAAAACGCTATAACTTTCGCAATTTTGGGAGTTGGAAAGAGTTTTATACATTGTTTTAAAGCTTATAATCTGCACTTTCACATGGGCTTACGAAACTAGCAAAATTAGCAAAAACTTAGCAAAAATTTGCTGGCACACTGACTTCTGACAGACTGAATATAGACCAAAAATTTTTGAACATCGATTTCTCAAAACTGTAGAATCAGCCAAAATTTTTTCTTGTGCCATGATGTGAAGGACATGTGGGCCGAGGGACATTTTTTTGGATTTGGCTCAACAAGTCTCAATACTTCAGAAAATCCAGCAAATGTGCGATGACAAGAAATTTCGCAACTTTGTATTCAGTTTTCTCGCAAGTGGAGACGTTTTATCTCAAACCAAGAAAACGTCCCTCCGCAGTAGTGCGAATTTTCATTCTGCCAATAATCACGCGAATCCATTGGGTAGTTTTTGAGAAATCGATGTTCAAAACAAAATAATCGCTGTTTTGCTAAAATGGTTTTTCGGCGAATTCTCTAGCTTAAAGCAACGAGCTTCAGCGAATAGACATTGATAAAATGTGCAATTGGACCATGCATCGATTGAGTATAGGCAAGTCAAAATTGACTGCAGAATTTGGCAGTAATTTTGAAAAAACTGATTTCTTCAAAAATGGCCATTTTTTGACCCCAAAAATCGTTTTTGGCTTATACTGCCTTAACCACCAGAGATAGCTCAAAGGTTGTAAAAGCAAAAATGTTCATTTTTGTGCGCTCTTTCCAGCCATCACAACCAATCCGGTGTAGCGACTACGTACTGAGAGAATAATGGCAAAAACCAAAACTTTCTTATCTTCTCACCTAAAAATCCGGGACTGGTCCCAGAATGTTAAAGAGCACGAAAATAATGTACTTGGAAAGTTTCATCCGCTTTCATGAAGAATTGAAGCTTGTAGGGTCAAATTTACACAAAGCGATACCAGCACCTTAAACTGTTTTGCTTGGTTAGCTAAAGCAGGTAGACATTTTACTACAACACTGTATAATAGTTGCAGTAGAATACAATGGCAGTCTTTGGTTGACCAAAGATTTGTTGTGCAGTTTATGATCTGGAAAATTTAATTTTTTAGACCATTACGGTGACACGTATCCTTTATACACTGAAATTACTTGTTTCTTCGGTTCTTGTCATCCATGCCGAGCAAGCGCAGAAGGTGACCACATGAATGATGCTGATGACTGATCCACCGAGCTAAAATATGCAAATTAGGCAATTTCCAGCAATCAAGATTGAAATTAATATTGCCAATATTGGGGATAGCCTAGCAAAATTTATTATTAACACCTTTATATGTATACTTTATAGCACGGCGCTGTGTGCATTCAGAAATTTATACGTACGCCGTGCGGGAAGCTCCGAGTGTATGGCACGAATGCGCGGCGCAGAGTGCCACGCACGAGGGCTTTCCGTGTGACGCTGCATAGATCTCTGAATGCAAGCGATCCCGTGTTGTAATGTACTTATACAAGGAAACAACCTACAAATGAAGCTGGCCAGTTAACTAATGAAATTTGATTCCTTGATGGTGCAGCGGAGAACATATGTTCAAGCAATTTTTAAGATCACCTGGCAGTAAATTAGCCGTGGCTGAGAGCCATTGTTTTGGTGTGGAGCTGAGCTATCTAAGTAGAAGCTCAGCTGCTCACACTGCTGAACTAATCAGATCAGTGCATGGCGCATCAAATTAGTTTAGGCCTAGGTCCTCCTAGCATGCACCGTGCGGATAATTAACTTATCCGCAAGGTGCACGATACAGAAGAGCAACAAAGCTCTATAATAACTAAGAGTGTGACAAGCGTTACACGCTTAGTTATCAGGCTTGGGACATCATCTGCACGACAACGGCTGACCCCCCCCCCACAAATTGGACCCCAGTGACCCACCCCCCACAAATGAGTACCTAGTACACATTTGTGTTCCATCACTCGCTTGTATCTTTATGTGTTGAAACCAAAACCGGTCTATCAGCAGCTGGCCACGTTCGAGCTTCAACACATAAACATACAAGCGAGTGATGGTACACAAATGTATTCTAGGTACTCATTTGTGGGGAAGAATATGTGTCCACAACAAACTCTTGTGAACAATAATTCCTACACGATTTGTATTCTGGCTCCGGCGGAATCGTTGTGTATACTGGTTTGACCCATATACAACTGAAAAAGTCAATATTTAAGATATTACTCCCTATCTGTAACTCACAACTCAGCCTGCAAGTTTCTTTAGAAAAGCGTAGCTTAGAACCAATGTGTTGGTCATAGTTGTATTCGCGAAATACAAATATATTCCTATGATTTGTAATAATAATTTGTACAATAGTTTTGAATATTTTATTTATTTAAAATTTTATAATTTTCTTTTCCAATTCCAAGGAGTATAAATAACATACAGGCTACTTTTCGTGATTTTGTGTTTTGTTTGTGAAAAATATGTGTCCAAACTTGAAAATTTTGAACAAAACCTGAGTTTTTCTCAAAGTAAGGAGCTTGTTTGTTCATTAAAGGATTTCAGAAGAAATAGCCCTTGCGAAGACATTTATTCTAAAGCCTGAACTCGTCGCTTTGTTTAGCTTTCCGCAACTTCCATTAGGGTCAAAAATTTTTTGTTATCACATGTCCAAGTCGAAGAGTTGAATTGATAACGCTGTACTCTGCCTAGTAACAACTACATTCTAAGCTTTAAAATAACTTAAAAATTGTCGGTGATCTCCAAGAATTGGGCAATTACAGTCTTTCAGAATTTACTGCAGATACCCAAACCATCACATCATTTTGATGTGATGTTTTTTGATTGCGAGCACATCACTTTGATTGCTCACAGCTAAACTACTTTTTGAGCTGATACATAATGACAGTGCTTTAAAACAGTACTGACGTAGTAATCTTACCCATAGACTTAAGGTACCTCCAATAGTTGCCAGCAAATTGGCGTAAGTGTCTTTGTATGCTTCAATTATCGTTCGAACACGAAGAGTCTTGTAATGAAGCACAATACTCACCCGCCGTGAAGTTGTGGAGTTGGAATACATCCTACAACGGTTTAGTCAACACTGGCGAATACGGTTAGCCTGACAATGACATCCAAACAAGTGTGTGATAACTTGACTCATGTTAGGGTTGTTTCGATACGAAATTGACCGGGCCGGGCCCGAGCCCGGCCTAACGTTCCTTGGCCCGGCTTTAAATCCCAGGGCAATCCGGTGATAGGCCCGGATTCCGAAGCCCTGGACCGCTACTAGGCCTGGCTCAAAGCCCGGGCTGCTGCAAGTCCAGAGTCGCAAAGTGAGCCCGGCAGGCACGATGACGCCGGGTCCAACACAAAATTTTTCGGACCGGGCCGGGGACAACCCTAACTCGTGTGACCTGTTTCGGGCAGACGTGATCCATATTGTGTCGTGGCGTTTTTCAAACTTATTCAGATTTAAAGTTTTTAACACAATGTAATCAGTCATCATCAGTCATCAAGTGCTTTAGTAAATTTATCAGGTCGGATGTAGTCTCTGGTCTAACACGTGATTAGATCTGATATCGAGCAAACGTTTATAAGTAGCCACAGTTATGTTAAATCATGGTATAAAACTATTTATACAGAAGGCTTCATTTATACAGAAGAACTCAAAATAGTGGTCGAGAACGGCTGCGTTTAGATCTTTTAACGCAGGAAAGATGTGTATTTTGATTTTTTAACAAAACATGAGGATAAAGAGACTACGCTTAATGTTATAACAGAACTGCGATATCTGCAGGGTTCAATTTACCTTGCACTTGAGGTGGAAATTTCTACTGATTCTTGGAAACAAGAAAGCTGGTGTTTGCTAGTACAGACGTCTAGCACGCTTTTATTTCCAGTCTTTAAAGTGTGAATGCAGTGATAAAGATCCTTTAAATTGGAGCAATAGTTGTAATGGTCTTCATAGAGATTTCCAGCATACATTATTGGAGTACATTGACAGTGTTGACGAACACCAAGTTCGAATTCACAAAGCCTCCTTCGAATTTTGGCCGGCACTGCATTATTGGAGTTGTCGCAAGGAATCTCGTTATTGTTTACACGTTGGCGTTGAACTTTGCTCATTTCAATGTAAGTCTGAAAAATTCTATATCCATTCTCAACCAGGCACAGTACAGCGTTAAGTTTGCAGGTGACGAAACTTTTGTGGTAAATGACAGCTGAAAATGCAAGAAGGTTTTGTCTTTGCGCCCTCAAACTGCGGAAAAACGTGGATTTAGGTATCCCTCACCAACAGAGGTCCATTGAAGGGACAGAGAATTTGTAATAAAAGGGGTTAAGGCTGAGGACCAAATTCTTGCTCCAAAGAGAGGCAGACAGCGCGAAGATGAAGGTCACAGGAAATGTCACTTAGGCTACAGCTCCGCCAGTCGGATGAGGCGTAAAATTGGTGGGCCCGTGTACTGTCTTACTGGAGACAGGCACGCTAAAGAACCCTAATCCGCTTATCGATAAGAGTAGGGCGCTGAGTTCCCGGCGGTAAGGCACCCCCTCCCTTGGGATCAACCAGTACCCTGCAACGTGTCCGCCTACCCCCTGCGAAGGGGTGCTAGACTGCTAGGTGTATCAGAGTCACAATGGACACACCCCCGGATTTGCTTCTGATCCCACCCATCTGCGCTAGGGGCTTGAAGCGTCGAAAGACGCTGTGCTCCACTGCTATACGCATGAGCACTTAATGGAGATTAGATAACCCTGAGCCGAAAGGCCACACGACGGGCTCCCTCCAGCCTCCCACTGTGGGACGGCATCCAGGCGACATAGCGAGGGTCACACTAGATATGACCAAGAGTTTATAATAGGAAGAGTAAGACACTCAGCTCTTCCTAATAGAATAAGCTTGCGAGATGCTCGACACATTAAGGCCGAAATCTCGGGGGGGCTTCTCAGTGTGTAAACATAGCACGCTGACATTTTTCAAAAACGGGCGATTTTCCCAAATTAAATACTATAATTTGAGCTAGGAAAATCGTACAGCGTTAATTTTCATATCATTATGTTGCGTAGAACAAGATCTTTTTAACGATATAAAAATTATGTAGTTCGGGTCCGACAATCTCGTACAAATACGGCAACAACGTAAGGTATTTTGAAGAAAAGATGAAATTCCTGGAATTCTCGTGGAAAAGATGCTTTATTGCCAGTTTTGTAAGAAATTGTCTGAACCTAACTACGTAATTTTTATATCGTTAAAAAGATCTTGTTCTACGCAACATAATGATATAAAAATTATCGCTGTACGATTTTCCTAGCTCAAGTTATAGTATTTAGTTTGGGAAAAACGCCCGTTTTTGAAAAATGTCAGCGTGCTATGTTTACACGCTGAGAAGCCCCCCCGAGATTTCGGCCTTAATGTGTCGAGCATCTTGCAAGCTTATTCTGTTAGGAAGAGCTGAGTGTCTTACTCTTCCTATTATAAACTCTTGATATGACTGATGGGGAGAAGCAAACGTGGCAAGGTCTAAAGACTAAGCTATCCTGGTATTGATGTAACCTAATCCAGACGGCCCGCGTTGGGGTAGGTGAACTCAATTATGCCTCCTAGCCACAGTCTTTCATATTTCATATTCATATATTGCACTCGCTGTTCATGACTCAGGTTGCGCAACTTTTATAGCCCAAGACCGAGTTTAAAGTGGGCTAAAGTACTCTGGAAGTGGCCACTGTCATAAACCTTTCAGTCTTCGTTGTTTCTAACTAACGTTCTTCCGTAATTCAGTTCCATATTTGTCCTGCGGCGAAAACTCTGGGGTGTCAGAATGAAGACGGGCAAGACAAGAAGAAAAAAGGAGACCAAAAAGAAAAATCATAATAGCCAGAGCCCAAGATAAAGAAGTCCTTATACCTTGATAAAACTAACTTCCTATAAAGCTAACTAACTTATATAGCTAAGTAAACTAAAAGCTTTTTACTAACAACATTAATTCTTTGCTTTGAATTAGCTTTCAGGGTGTGACAACTCTTAAAGACGAACTCACAGCTACAGTGCGGAACCTTCTACTATGACGAAAAAGGACACACACACACCTTTCGTACACAGAGACTAGCGAGACTCAAAACATGGCGGACCGGTTATTAAAACCCATACGAATGATGCAGCGAATTAAACCCATTTGAATTCGGGCGCTTTGAGTGTTCCGTTCTTTTTCTAAACTTAACTTATCAGAAGACTTTCGGACGGGGAAACCAAAAGGTGGTTCTCAATTTTTGACATGTATTTTGATCAAATTAAAAAAATTTAAGGAAATCACACCTACATGACACAGAAGTTCCAAATTTATATAAAGATATTCAGGAGAGTGTAATTGAAACGCATATGCAAATTTTGCCAAACAATAGAGTTGAAATTTTTGGCAAAAGTTTTAACATGTCCGAAGTAAAAATGAGACATATTTACGATCTATTGTCAGTAAAAAGATACACTAATGCCACACGATATATTCAAACTTACTGGGTCGAAAAACTTCAAATTGAAGATGAAATTTTTCGAAAAAGCTGGACAAATACAGCAATTTTCATTGATGGCTATACAAAATCTTTAGCTTATGCCATAAAACATAGAGCTTTGTTAACCAGATCAAGAGAATATAATTTTAATTTCGCAAAAACACAATTTTGCAAACTTTGTTCCGTATGTTACAACCAAGAGAATAGGGAGGACATACCCCACGTTTTTCTGCACTGCCCTAGAGTGATTTTGATGTGGAGATATTTGCAAAGCTGTTTTAAAGATATAATAAACAGAGAGTCGATTGAACCTTTTGAAGTAATTTGTGGAGTCAGCCCTCCTGTAGGAGATGTTAACATAAATTTAGTAAACTTGCTTAGTCTGCTAGCAAAAACAACGATCTGGGTTGCAAGAAAACGGTATGAGGATTTTAATGAAGTTATAGATTTTAAGAAATACTTTAAGCATAGAATAAAAATAATTAGTAGATCTCTTATGACTATAGGAGAGTCCGAAACGAGAACAAATTTTAGCGAGGTCGCAAACATTTCAAAAGGCAAGATATACGTTTGGCCGCTTACATAATTACTACGGTTTCCTTGATATTTTTGTCTTTGTTTTTAATCGATTATTTTGTTGTAGTGCAGATTTTTCATGTCAGTGAAAACAACCTCCGACGGTTTAGAATATGGAATGGGTCTGCCTGTAACTATCAATCGAAGTTCTCCCAAATGGGTTTTTATTGAAGCACACTATCCTGAAATTTTACAGTATATAACGGCCAAAATTTGTAATATAAGGCCAGTTTTAAAGAAACGCCTACAAAATTCTCGTGGTAGAGAATTTTTGGTTTGTTTTTCCAACAGACTAAAGTTAGAGGTAAGAAACTATTGGAAAGCTAGAGGTTATTGCAATAAAGCTAAATGGAGAAACTTTTTGGAGAAAATTGTTGATCTGTGTATCAAGGATTATGGCTTACGTCTGGTAGAAGAGCCCTTTCACAAAGAAGTTTGTCAAATTGAACTCAATCATGGAACTGACTATGATTATCTGCATTACAGCATTGGAGGACTGTTTTGTTGAGAATCTTGTATTTGAAATCTCGTTTTCCTGTTATTGTTTAGGTTTTGGTGCCAACTGTGAACGAAGATAGAAAGGACTGCTCAAGCTGTCTAGAATAGACCCCTGCTATCGATATAGAACCATAGAAGCAGATCTTTCTGTCTTTGAAGACTTAAAATATAAATCCATTTTTGATATGTTGTTTTGTTTTGTAAACACAATTAAATAACTGACTGGAAAAAAACTTGCCTTTATGGCAACTTATGTGACTGATTGCGATGAAACCAAAGTGTTCAGCTTTGATGTGCTCCAAAATCATTTTTTATGCGTTTATACAATCAAACTATAACTTGCAATTCATATGTAAGCAATTACATGAACTAATAATTACCATCAAGCTACGTACAAGTGAAAAGTCAAAGGCAAAACAACCTTATAAGATGAAAATTATCTTTGTTCCTCCTAAAGGTGAACTTGTGGTACGAATTTTAACCCTGTAGGCTCCAGGTAGCAAATCTCATTCTTCTGCATAATTGTTCTGCTGTCATAAGTTTTTTGCAATTATGCTGCAGTTGCTGCTGCGGACAAAGCCTGCTACAGCTCGTGCAGACTTCGTTCGTATAAGAATTACGAGTTTTTTTCGGCCACCTCACACCAGTTAGTATTCCGGTTAGGGTTAGTGTCAGCATATTTTCCAATTTTGTCTGGGGTGGGGGTGTGCTGACACTGAATAACTGCATAAGCAATTATCCGAGGTGTTCTCCAAGGCTATAAGTACGCCCATCACTTTCATCGTGATGAAGGTACCGTGATAGTTCCACCTGGACGGCGGCCATCTCTTGCACATTCTCGGTTGCCAATCGCCCAGGGGGGATGTCTAGAGAGCTACTCGCGGGCCCGTGCTGGTGCCGAACTGAACGAAGATCAGAGTTGATCATTTGTTCATTTTTGGATCCAATGGATCCAAACTTTCGTATTTGTGGTCAATGGATGCATAGGTTACCTTCTCACCTATGATTGACCTGTGCTGGCGTTAGCAAGGATGTGCGACTGCATATATGCATATATTAATACAGAATTACGAGTTACTTTTGATTAATGATTGATTACGAGTTATTTCAAAATTCTCATGTTTCCATGTAGCTTACGACCTTACTAGCAGGAGCGTTTTTTGACAGATCACGATTCAGAGAGTACAGATCCCAGTCATTGTTACGTAGAGTGCACTAATTCTTCAATTAGACTGCCATGCTTCCATAATAACTTTTGATCTGGACGACGAAATTACAAAATTTCATAGCTGTTAGTCTCATCAGCAGGAGCTTTTGAACGACTTGGATTCAGTAAAGACTGGTTTAGACTTTAGCTATATTTACCACACACACTATACCGGTTTATCTATGCTCTCAGTATGACTTTTGACTGGGAACACCAAAATCATTTATCTCGGTCTCGTTGGATAAAGATTTTTGTAGAAAGATAGAAATTTTTCGTAAGGCATTTAATAGGCAGACTTAGGTTAGATTTTTTCATTTCCTTAACAAATTAACACTGCAGATAAAAGTTTTCTCATAATACATATTTTCATCGGGAGTCGACTCTACTTCGGATGAAGGGTATTATTTGCTAAACTAAACACAATGTACAAATATCACACAAACTGAAACTAACCTTGCTTCCAGAGGACGCATATACGGGAGAGCTCACAAAATCTGTCATTAGGTCCAGCAAATGTATCTGAATGCCATCAATCATCGTATTTCTGGTTGCCAAAGGGGAAAACTGTAATTGATCAGATTTAAGGACCAACTCAAGAGAATCCCTATTTCCAGAATCAGTCTGCATACTTTTGGGAGTGAGATGAACACAGTAAATTCGGGCCATTGCCATTGTACCGTTTGGCTCAAACCATTTCTGAAACAGAGATCGTGTGTTGATTGATTGAGAAGTTACATTTTTGTGCTTCACAAGCAATTAAAAATACAAGACTTGAGCTTTATGATTAACTCTTATATGTAGTTATTGATCCGCAGTAGCTAAAAATTATTTGACAATTACTTCTTAGCCTATGAAGGGCGGAAAACTTTTTGGCGGTATTCCCCTCACGCCAGTAAGCGGCACATGATGTAGCTTTACAGATACGCATGTATTTTAGTGATGTATCTTAGAAAATACATTCACTTCTCTCTCATCTTATTTATCGTAGCGTTTGCTTCATTACACCGGGGTACACAAGGATTTAAGCCTCAAATCTTAATAATTGAAAACGTGTTTAATTTCTTTGGCTTGATCAATAGTAAACAATAATAAGAGTATAACACAGTACACTTCTTTGTGTAAATGATGGGAAAATTAGGTAACGTAAAGGCGAGATAGGCATACATTAACACGGGGTCCAATTCTGGGGGGGTCTACCCCGACCTCGGCGAAGGGTATACCCCTGGAAAAATCCTAAATTTTATGGGGGTCTGCCCCGAAATTAGTAAAAATTGAGAATTTTTAACGTTTTTGACAAAAAATTAGTGAAAAATGGCAATTTTTAACGATTTCTAAGAAATTTTTTGAAAAAATCGCGAAAATTTGCTAAAAATTACCTATTTTTGGTAAAAATCGCTGAAGGGTCTACCCTTTTGTCCTTTCTGGACGAGAGGGTCTACCCTTTTTTCCTTTTTGCTGATTGGGTCTACCTGTTTTTTGTCGGTCTGGGGGGGGTCTGCACCCCCCCCCATTCCCCCCCCACGTTATCCTATGGAGATAGGTATTTTCGTTTCTTTCTGGACCAAACTGAACGGAGCTTCATCAACGTTAAAATTTAGCACTATGCTCAGCACTGCTCCGACTAGCAGTGCAGGTTTTGTACAGAGGGGCGCTGTTAGTGGGTTTCGGCTGAGGTGTGTATAGATTACCCACCCCCAATTTTTTGCTAAAAAGGATATCTTGGATGTTATTTCAGAGGCATTTTTAAGGAGAGGGCATTCATTCATTGCCAAATTAATTTTTCTGGGAACACTCTTTTCACAGGGTCCCCTTTGGTTACTGTAAAAATTTTCAATAATTTGACGTACACAATATGTAAAAATTAAGTTCTGCTGCGTGGTGTCAGTTATCCAGTTGGAGGTGTCCTGAGAAAGGTGTACCATCACAGAACACATTGCTTTCTAATAAGTAATATATGCCTAAATGCAAATACAAAGGTTGATCTCTGGAAAGTTCCTCCCTTGCCTTGGTCTAGTAAAATTATTCTTTTTCTTGAAATTTCAGCGGGGGAAAGTCCTATTTGGGTAATATAGCCTTTTGAACTTCTAAACCTTACCTTTGAAATAATAAACATGAATCTTGCTGCCTAATATAACCCCGAAACGATTCCTATGCTATGCATAAAACAAGCTAATAACCATTGACCTAATGATTAATTCCCAATAATTGTGGCATGTGCAAATTTATGTACCGGTTTGCTTTGTTTTGTTTCTGTGATTAGGAGTAGGTGGCAGCAGGCAGTTCTCAGCCACCAGTCAACGGCCAATAGTCCTTCATACACTACTTGGTAAACGGCCAATTGTCCTTCCTCCAATTGAGTACTAAGTTACCTCTAGGCAAATGAGTACCCAGTACCAGTAAGAATTTGAGTACGCTCACTTTGCAGGGAATGTGAACCGTTAGTGTGTCGAGCATGGCTCGCAAATGAAAAGAGAGATGCGCCACCAAGAGATGCCAATCACACTCTTACTACTATCAAGAGTACATAATAGAATAAGAGTATGAAACTCTTACGCTACTATGTACTACGGTTGTATCGATCGATGCGGCCTCAAAAGTTTTGATTTGACTCAGTTCGATTTTCGCCTCTGAAAAATCATCAAATTTGATTCAGTTCAATTTTTTGCACCCGAAAAATGAATAGATTTGATTCAGTTCGATTTGTTTCCATGTGAAAGTATTTTGATTTTGATGCAGTTTTTACCAAAACTGAATTTTGATGCGACTTTTGATTTTTAAAATTTGCGTTTTTGAAAATTTTACATAATTTAAACTAACCTAATTCATAATCACCAGAGGTTGTTGTAGTGAGAAGATAAAAATTTCAGGACTTGCTTTGAGAACATAAAATTTTCATAATATTAAATGTCCATTGCTGCCGTTGAGATTCTTAATATAATTTAAACTTCTTAGCTTTAATGAAATCGTTGCATGCTAATCTTAATCAAAGTTAGAGCTAATGTAAAAATAATGATCTAACAGTCACTGCAAGCGCAAAAGGCTACATACAGCAATAAACCAAATTCTAGTAAATGCCTGCCAATACAGTCTTCCAAATTAAAAAATCCTTTTTAAGATTTTGCAGGTATCTCTGCCGTGAGCACTGTCCTAGTAAAGAGCACAAACAAAGTGGCCGTGTAGCTGAATGGTTAAGGCGGTGGACTTCGGATCGGAAGGTCCGAGGTTCGATCCCCACCTTAGCCATAATGACGCTACATCGTTTCCTTGAGCAAGAAACTTAGGCTACAGCTCCGCCGGTCGGATGAGGCGTAAAATTGGTGGGCCCGTGTACTGTCTTGCTGGGGACAGGCACGCTAAAGAACCCTAATCCGCTTATCGATAAGAGTAGGGCGCTGAGCTCCCGGCGGAAAGGCACCCCCTCCCTTGGGATCAACCAGTACCCTGCAACATGTCCGCCTACCCCCTGCGAAGGGGTGCTAGGTGCACCAGAGTCACGCACTCAAAAATGGACACACCCCCGGGTTTGCTTCTGATCCCACCCATCTGCGCTAGGGGCTTGGAGCGTCGAAAGACGCTGTGCTCCACTGCTATACGCATGAGCACTTAATGGAGGTTAGATAACCCTGAGCCGAAAGGCCACACGACGGGCTCCCTCCAGCCTCCCACTGTGGGACGGCATCCAGGCGACATAGCGAGGGTCATACTAGATATGACTGATGGGGAGAAGCAAAGGTGGCAACACCAATCTATGCCTAGCGAGATTCCCGAACAGAGAGAGAGAGAGAGAGCACAAACAAACCTTAAATGTACATAATAGGTTCAGCTAATACATAATTTTGTTCATAATAGGTATTTTTCATAGTGCATCTGAGACTAAGTGAAAGCTTTTAGCATATATTCTGCTGAATCAAAATGTGAATCAAAATCGCATCAAAATCAAAATTACTGATTCATGGACAAAAGTTTTGATTTGATTCAGTTCGATTTTGGCTTCTGAAAATTCAGTTAGATTTGATTCAGTTCGATTTTTGCTGTGAAATATTAAATGATTTGATTCAGTTCGATTAATCACATATCGAAAGTTGCATCAAAACACTTTTGATTCGATTCGAATCAAAAGTCAAAACAACCGTCGTACTATGTACTAAACATGCTTGACATGCTCAGGTCGCTAACTCGGGACTCCCCCCCCCCCCCGAAAGTCTCGGGGGGGGGGTCCCACCCTACACTAATTACATGCTTTCATATAAGTGTGTGTCTGCTCGCTGATTCGCTAATTACCTTAGGCTTACGATAGGCATTTTATTAGTAATTTTTAATTATTTAATCATAACTTTAATTAGGTTAATGTAATTAAAAAACTAATTCGACAACTTTGTAGCATTTTTTCTGCTCATTCCGAAGATATAAAAATTGTTGCAGACTACATTCCCACGAATTTTTGCTTTGTGCAACAATTTTTATATCGTTGGAAAGAGCAGAAAAAATGCTACAAAGTTGTCGAATAGTTTTTAATTACATTAACCTAATTAAAGTTATAATTAATTAATTAATAATTACTAATAAAATGCCTATCGTAAGCCTAAGCTAATTAGCGAATCAGCGAGCAGACACACACTTATATGAAAGCATGTAATTAGTGTAGGGTGGGACCCCCCCCGAGACTTTCGGGGGGGGCCCGAGTTAGCGACCCGAGCATGCCAAGCATGTTTAGTACATAGTAGCGTAAGAGTTTCATACTCTTATTCTATTATGTACTCTTGCTACTATGTACTCTTTACTGTGATCAAACGGATGTCGCATGAACTGCTCGATGCCTTAGAATGTGATAGGCTCCATAGACGCGTTTGCCATTATCACATGCATTGCCCAGCGTCTAGATCCTGCTACTTTAGGGGCCAACTTGTTTTCCTTTTCCGGTATTTCTTTCTGGGATAAAATTAACGCAAAATAGAAGTCAGACCAAAACGAAACGAACAAAAAGACATAAATAGAATATATTCTCGTGCTAATTCATGAACTTTCCAGTTATGCATGTGAAAAACATCAAAATCCCTATATTAGTAGTGCATGCGACCTCTACCAGACTTGGTTCAAATACTTGCGGCTCATCAGTGGAGAAGTGTCGAACTAGGTTCTTTAGGATGGTTGGGAAAAATTTCTGTACAAAATAATAGAAAGATAGTTTCGTCACCAGTCGCCTCAGAAAGTGTCATTTATGAATCACAAGTAATGTAAGACAAGAAAATACGATAATGCAAATACGTTTGTTAAATTACACCATTATTTTGTGAGGGAATTGTTGTTAAGGTTATATTGTTAGATGAATACTTATATATAAAGTCTTTTATACAGTAAAAGAAAAGACATACGTAGATTAAGTCACCATTAGCATAAACTTCTGGGGAAGTGAGTCATAATAAGGCATATGCTTTAAACATTAGTTTAAAACATTTTTTGCTCAGAACAAATACTTCTGAAAACAGCTAACAAAAGGTATAATGTCACTCTCCAATTGTCTCCCGAATATTTGTACATTACAAACATGAAACATGAAATTCTAACAGAAGGCATTTATGAAATTTTACTACTATCTACATGAAAATATGTTATTTCTTGGTATAAAGAAAGAAATATACAGCTCAATTGCTAATTGAAGACAAAGACCGATTTTCATTCAACAATACAATATATTTATTCAAGTTCAATCTTTAGACGAATTTGACACCTGAAGACAAGACAAATACCGAATATAATTATTCAATTTCAATCTATTTTTTGAAAAATCGGACAGAATTTATGAAAGACATTTCAATGACATTAATACAAAACTGTTTCAAAGTAAGGATCTTAAAGAAAAATTTATCATGTATATACCATATTGTCACGAGTTAAATAAACATTAGCAGACGTATATAGATTGTAGAAACTTTAGTACTACATATGCAGTAAGAACATATAGTCATTTAGTACGACATAAGTCGTAAATCACTGAGTAAATCATAAGTCGTAATTCGTAAATGTAGACGTTTAGTACGATTGAAAGTCGTAAAAGGGAAGAGGGGTAGGATAGCTTTAATCGAATTTTGTTCAGAATTAGGCTGAAAATATAAGAGTATATTATACTCATGGAATGGTATATAAATTTGAAAAACAAGTAAAAGCACTTAATAATCTATGAGAAAAGAAAATCCACTAAAATAAAATTATGTCTGAAATAATGTGGTACGTTTAAAATCGTTAACTTAATTTAGAAAAAAGAAATTGTTTATACTGCGATATAATTTCGTAGGAATTTTAAAATAGAGCGCAACCGTGCTAGAGTGGTATGTAAAGGGAAGAGAGTAGTAACTCTACAAGTACCCTAACCAGTTCACACAAAACAAATGATAGGAAAGTTAGGTTACGTACCAACGTTTTATTTTCCTTTTCCGGTATTTCTTTCTGGGATGAAGGTAACGTAAAATAGAAGGCCGACCAAAATTAAAGCAATAAATAAAATATACTGTCGTTCTAATTCATGAAGTTTCCAGTTATGCACATGACAAACGGCTTGTCAGATGCTCGGCACGTTAAGGCCGAGATCTCGGGGGTCACCATATGCACGTACTTATTACTTAAGGTAGGCAATTAGCCAATCAGATGCAGTTTAGTTCAAACCCCTACAAACACATGTTAACAAATGTGCCCAGCATATGACAGGCAATTTACGCCAGGAAGCAACGGTGTCGTAATTTTCCAGTTATTTACTCTTGGCGGGATTAACGTTAAATTCAAAGTTGGAGAATAATTGCTTAAGCTGAAACCCACTTGCCTTGCAGCAGTTCTTGACTTTCTTGTACGCAGCCCAACAGTCTAAAACTGTGTCTGTACAGTTTACAACAATATTCTGAAGCAAAGTTACTAGTGATATTTTCTGACGGTTTAGCAGATCATTTAATTCTGCTTCAGTGATAGACAACTCATCGTTTGGTGGAAAGTTATGCTGTTTTCCATTTTCGTCATATACATCATCATTATCGCTATCATCATTATCGTCATCGCTGCCAACATAATCGCTGTTGCTGCTTCGCATCCCCGGAATAAGTTTGCTGTAATCGTCAACTAATTCTTCCTCGCAAAAGTCGCTTTGAAAGCCAACATGCTGAGGCGTCATTAGATTGTGCAGATACGTTCGAAGTCCTGATGATATGGCATATTTCTAGAACATAATCAATAAATTCTATTACTGGAGCACATTCACTCTATCCTGTCAGTTAAAGCTTCATTGCATTTGGGTGCTACATTAATTCACTTGGTGCAAGAATACATGGCTGACTAAGAGTATGAAACTCTTACGCCATATACTATGAACTAAACATGTTAGGCATGCTCGAGACCTCGGATCGTCTAGTTTCGAGGGATGTCCCAATTTGAACTTGCGCCTTGCCGCTATGCGATCTCAGTCCTTCGTGACTACACCTGCTCCGTTTAATTTGACTTCTACCTTTTTTGGGTTTCTTTGAGGTCCAATTTTTTCTTTTGTTTTTCAACAAAATTTTATTTCAAACATTTTCTCTTTTGCTGCGAATTTCTTTCCCGCAGATTAAAGTGTCTTGGATATAACCGGCACACCCTGTATCCAAAAATCTCTTTTCCGTGACTGTGTTCCCGTTGTCTTTTGGGGAGACCGAAGGGCACCGGACGCTGTTTCCTTGCTCCTTTTTATTTTTTGCTGGGTCCTGGGTGAGGGTCTGCCGCCTTTCAGGGTAGACCGACCGGCGTACATGTTCTGCTATCCCGGCCCTCCCCTGGTTTTAGCTTTTAAAATTCTTCTATTTTTGCTTCACGCAGTTTCATTAATTCGTTTAAGAGTTTCACTTTTACCCTCCGGGTATAACGAGAGGCATGCATAATTTACGTAGTCTTTAACTTTTGTTTTGTACTCATTTTTGTCTTTGTCAATTCCATGTCCTACTTATTCTTATTTGTGTGTTATAGGTTGTTTCTTCGGTTGTGTTATGTTCGGTCTGCTCTCGCCCCTGCTGCCGTGCCTAGGAGTGCTTCCCCTCGGGAGTTTTGGTGCCAGCAGTGGATGTTTGGGGTCGGTTTGATCTTGAACTGGCCGATGAGGGGTGGAGCCGGTGGGGTCTGGCTGTTTGGTACAGCCGTCGGTGTATCCTCTCCGGTCCTATCATGGGTGCTTTTTCGGCCCTGTTTTGGAGGTGTTTCTGGAGTTTACTCCTCCGGGTTCTTGCTCCGGAAGGGTAGGCTGATGCTTTACGGTGCTTAGTGTTTTCGGTGCCACAGAACTTTTGTCAGAATTCTAGCATGAACTTTGCGGTACATCACTGATTTGCACCCCATCGGTTCCGAAAGGCTTTCTGGCGCGTCCTGGACTTGTTGTTTTTTGGATTTTTGTTCCGGACAAATTTACCGCCTCTTGGTGTTCGTCTTCTTAGATCGGGCGCTATTTGTCTTGCCCTTGTTGGCTTGCTGGCTTTACTTGGCCTATCGTTCCGGCCGTTGATGTTACTGGCGCCCCGTTTGGTCCCTTCCCAGGCGCTCCTATGGATACTAGGAGCGGTTTTATGTTTTGCTTTAACTGCTTCTTTACTACTGTGTTTAATTTTTATTGACACGTGGCACTGTTTTGCAGCTAGTTTTGTTAATTTCGTATTTGCCATTTCATTATTTGATTCGTTTGAATTTTGCGTTTTCGGATTGCCTTCTATGTCTTGCCTACATGCATTTGTACTGTATCTTGTATTATTTGTCAACAAACGTGTATGTCTTTCTCATTCCGCAGCAAACGAACAGCAAAAAAATTTCAGAAGATGGCCGTAGTATCCGACTAACAGTCCTGGAATACTCCCTTTGGTCGCAGTCTCTTGTGTGGTGTGTCCAATTTGAAGACGTCCTGTGATTTAGTCTCGGTGACTGTCGAAAATTTTTAAGTCCAATTTCGTAGCTTGTCAAAGTTGTTGTTGTAGTCGAGTCGTAGTACTCTGTCGTCAGTTCGGGCCCAGTCAAGTCAAGTAGTATTTGTCAAAGTTGTATTAGACTTGCCAGTGGCACATGTCTGTCAGTGGGAGTCCCACTCGTGAGACCAGTGAGGGCCCACCTTATTGTACTCTATTGTTTTGCGCTGAAACATTTCGTTTTATCACTAACTTCGGTGACTCTTCTTTCGTTTTAGCATCTCTTCTGGGAACGCCGCGCCTGGGCGGGCGGCGGCAAAGAGGAATATTTTGAGGAATATTAGTCGGATATCTCATGTTAAGCCTAAGACTAGGCGCTAGAATCTACAGTACAAATAGTAATGTAATGTACAGTAATAATCTACAGAAATTTACAGTAAGAATAAGTTGTAGTCTATATTCTGTCGTGAAGTTAGCACTACAGTATAGTGGGTGCTCTTATTGCGACGTTCTTTGTGTTTGAAGTTGTTCGAAGTAAAATTAACTTTCGTTTCCGTAGATCGCTATAGGTTAGAGAGAGAATAGAGAGTTCTAGGTTTTTACATCGCTCACCTTAGACCTGAGCCTACTCTTCTACGGTTACACGAAGTCTGGTCTTTATTTCGAAAATACATGAACGTGAAAAGTGAAAAAGACACGAAGAAAGACACAAAGAAACTAACAACAGCTGATGCTGCACTTGAAATTACAGCTTGTTTTGAGCCATAAACATTCATTTTGTGTCAACCGATGATACATTAAACAAAACTGCTCGAATAAACCGGATGTGATTTCTTTTACTTTTGGGCCTCTTCGCAGCTGTCGGGCTGTATTCGGGCCGCTCGGGCTGCACCCGCTCGGGCTATTCGGGACGCTCGGGCTACTCGGTCGCTCGGGCCGTGAATCGGGCTAAGGCTTGAAGCCCGAATAGGTTAGTTAGCCCGAGCCCGACCCGAGAAATTTCGTAACCGCACAACCCGACATGTGAGCAGCTTCAACTAAAAGTTGCTAAATTTAAATGAAACCTAAATTAAAAAGCAAGATTTAGAAACTGAATCTGTAACTAATATGTAAGAGCTGATATTGAAAGTCCAGATACGATGAGCTGAAACTGAAAATGAAACTGAAGACTCAATACGTTTGAAGCTGAAGCTGATACGGTGCCTAAGAAGAAGCGGGAGTTGACACCGAAACTGAAACTTAAACTAGAATAAATTTTGAGGGGAAACTGAACCGTTCTCTGAAATTAAAGCGAAAACTAAAAACTCTGAATCAGAAGCTAAACAGGGCAGCACATGCATCGCAAGTGACTACAGTATTCGATACCTTTGCCTTTTCACAGTTGAAGATGTTGGTGGGACAAATTGCAACTGTGGGATAATGAAGCCTTGGAAAAATCTTTGACGTCTCATAAATATAGGTAGTTGGGCATATGAAATAGCCGCTCAAGCTAAACCACAGACTGTAAAAGCCTATTCCACAACATATAACAAGGGAAAGCGCCCAAAATAACTTGTAGGGCCTAGAACCAGTCACTGTGTCTTTGAATCCATGCAGGGTTGTGTCTTGGGCAAACCTTGTATACAATTTGTGAAGCATGCTGAAGAGGTATGACTTTGATAAATGTACTGAAAGATGGATTGAGCATACTTCATAAACTTAAAAGGTTCTATCCTTGCTGCATAGGAAGCAAATATTTATTCATTTAACTGAAATAGTTTCAGTTTGGCTGACGCACACTTTAGTATTAAGTAAAATAAAATGTTAAACGCGTCATAGTCACTGAAATTGTTCATCGACTTATGAGTTCAAGGGACGCTATTTTTGCCTGCTTGAATAGCTAACATGTTCGCATACAATTACAGAATGGTGATATTTGATATTTGATAAATTGTCATTTTTTATCCCAAGGTCAGTTGTGTGGAATCGTGGCAGCATGAGACATGAGACATGAGACTATGAGACAGAAAGTACAGCTTAAATTCGAAATTATAATAAAACTACTGCTTTCCTGAACTGGTTTGCGTTTAGCACAAATTTGTTTCCCCAGTCTGCTTCAGATCTAAGCGACAACTAAGCTAAGAGATTTTAAAACAATACATCGGAACAAGCAACATTTTGTGCAAAAGATTTAGTTTCCCCATGACAAACATTTCAGCAAACTGTAAACTTGCTGCTCAGCCAATTTTATAAAAGCAAAGTTTTACATGCTTGTTAGCAGCAGAAACTAGTGCAAAACATTGTGTGAATAATTTGATGGTGGATATGGACAAATTAATGATTTCTTCTGCAGTGATAATAAATATCATATGAACCTCCTGTTCGCTTTATCAAAGTTTAAAAGCATTTGGAATGTTGCTGCTGAGCAGTTAGGTCTTATAACGAAATGTTTATATTGTTAGCCAGCAGAAGGAAGAACAGATATTTCCGGTTTTGCCAGCATACTTGCAACCTCCATATATACGTAGTTACATGGATTAGAGGCTGAAGTGGTTAAGTGAAAGAAATTTACACACAAATCATACAGTGCCTATCTTAATCCGCAGCATACACGCATTTATAGGAAAATCCATCTTTAACAACTTAATTGAGTGCTAAAGCTCAGGTCTGAGCAAATTTAAAAGACCTGAGGCAAAAGGAAAAAGGCAACAGCAATAACTTCAGCGTCGGATCCAACAAAAAGTACATGTGAGATTTGCTTCTGTATGTCTGAAGTTTGTGCATGTCGATATTCAGCATTAAACTTTGTCCAGTAATTATTGTTCCTTTTAAATATTGTTTTGCATATGAAAGTCTAAGATTAGCTTATGAATTATAGAATGTTTCAGCACTGAGAGCTGTGATAAATGACACTTAAGTAGGTTAACCTTTCATTATCCCTATGGGAAACCATTTGTTTTAAGTGTGAAAAATGGATCTTTTGTATCCCCCTTCTTTTAAAGCATTATTTTGCATGCCAATACAGTACGAAGTATATATAAAATGGTGAGAATGGATGTCCCAATAAATCCCAATAAATAAATCCTAAAGACCAACTTCTGCAATCCTAAAGTTTTTATTTTCCCAGTTTTCTATATTATTTCATCGCCGCCACTTTCCACGTGAGCTATCAATACAACCATCCACTGATCAATGCAGATTCCACTGCTAGCTGGTTGTATTTACGTAGCCATTTTACAATTTATCAACTGGTGAAATTTTAAAGTGACAACGCTACAAGGATGTCTGAGTGCGTAAGGCTCTTTGATAGCCCATGCGACGTATGCATTGCATACTTCCAGATTATTCCGAAGGCATTTTGGTTTGACGAATATTCCTCCGAGAAAAATCGAACAGGTTATTATGTTGAGTTTACACGGGAAGTCTGCACATTGCTTAACTTCAGATGTTGTTTTGTCAGGGGTAAGTTTGCTTAACGAATTTAGTATAGCGTTTATTAAATATTCGCGTATTTTCTGTCACAATTTGGTACACACATAGATTGTGAGCCGGATCGGATCGGTGGTGCATGGAATTATTCTGCTGGTCTCATTTTTGCGGTAGATTCTGATATGGCTATAGATGCTAACCGCAGAAGCAAAGATACAAAGAAATATTATTTAAGTTTATCAAACGGACACGTATGATCAAATTATCAAATATTAATAACATTAAAATATTGTGCATGTTCTTGGATCTACTAAATTTTGAGTTGGCTATAATGACAGACTTTGCAGATGTAAGAAAAACTGCAGAGAAAGAATTTGCTTGGAACGTCATGTGTCAAATCTTACTACGAAAGTTTCGTAAGCATTTTATCTGATAGGAAACTAGCAATCAGACCTTCTACGTGCAAAAACTAAGGTCTTCTGCACAGGCATTGTAGTTTTATTCCACTTGAAACATGAAAAAAAGTGGCAAAAACCTGCAAAAGGCTAATTTTTTGAAGATTGTCCAATATGCGCAATATGTATATCTATCGATAACTTTAATGATTCTGAACAACTTTTCATCTTGGCGCAATCGCGCATCTGCCACCTATTTCAAGTTATTTTCGAAATACTGAAGTTTCATTGTTAGAAAGGACTACTGAATTGAAGGTTTCGACCTTCACTTTGCCTCAGTTTAAAAGTCTGGATTACGTTGAGAAAACGTTTGTATCGCGTAGTACTAATTTGTTTCCATCTATTTCGTTTATATTTCGCTTATAAACTGTGTACGGTTGTTTTCTTTTCGTGTGGGAGGCTGTACAAACGCTATGAAAATGTACTGGTCAGGCAGTTTTGTTTGCATTCAACTGAATACTCAAAGAGAATACTGAATACCCTGCATCCATTTATGAGAGAAACATGTTGAAATTTGTGTTATTGTGGCAGGATCAATAAGGCTATAAATCAGTACAATTTGAGCCAAATCTGTCAGAGCGTTTTCAAACTAGAACACCTTTTTAGATTACATTTTGAACCTGACCAAAATTGAAATTTTTTCATGCTTCACGTGGAATAAAACTACAGAATTCCTTCATATTTGTCCCAATTTTGTAAACCTATGTGGTGTATGTTCACATCCAATTTCAGCTTCCGGGGTCGTACTAAAATTAATTTTTTGATTCGATATTTTGATTTTTTGATTCTTCAAGTTTAGGATGGCATTGCTCGCTAACCGTCAGGATTACAGCAAAACTAATGCCATGTATATTGTGCAATATGTCTTCTTTCATTGTGCCAAAGAGTAGAGGTTTTTGTTAAACTAACAGTAAGGAGAAATGTTTTAGTATTTATAGTGGGTGCCACGAAAAGGGGGGAGTCGGACCGGTTCTCAGGTGCCTGGCAAGCTACTGAGAGCCAACCAAAAACCAATGACCAAGTGCTTTTTGACCACGCACATTGCGTATATTCATGCCAAAAATGAAACCGATACAAGAAATTTGGGAAACCCATTTTAGTCGCTCCCTAATGTGGTGGTATCGTTTACCGCAATGATTTTCAAAACGTGTGACTTGCTCAATTTAACGACTTATCTAGCAAACGATACATGATTTTAAATAATTTTGAAATTAGGACATTTAAGTGACGTAGTTAAACTTTCTATATTGATGTACTCAGAGGAACGTATAAACAAACGAATTTTAAACAAAGATTTCAGAAATGTGTGCATATTGATCAATTTTTGCTCTCATGCTGACGTGAGGAGTCTTACTGAGGAACTTTCTTGGTTTTGCCAGAAGTTACCTACAACCCGAGAAATATATCAAAAGGTCTAATTTTTCTAAATTTCATTATTTTTCGATATTTCAAAGGTGAATTTCGGAACTATACGAAAGTTTTATCAAAAACTAAGAAACTGACTCTCAGCAAAGATACTTGAAATAATTTGCCACTGATTAAGACAGGTCGGCGAAATCAGTATTTAAAACAAACCGACCTTTTGAAAAATCAATTCAACTTTAGATATGGTAAAGTCATAAGCTAAGTTTTGCACAAAATATGTCCTTGCAGACGGTATTTAATTTGGATAATATAATACTGTTGTCGATTGTTCTTGTTACATCTTGCAGATAGTTTCTAGATAGTAAACTTGTCCTGGTCAAAGTCCTGGAGCAAAATTATGTACACTGACGAGCTCTTTCGATTTATTACAGTTTTGGCTAATTTCACTCAACTTTAGGAAACTTATGCGGTAATGCTAAAAAATTTTCAAATTTTCACTCAAAAACTCAGGGATCGTTTCTAGTGTGTTCAGGACCACCGAAGCAGTGCGTTCTAAAAGTTTCAGACATTTTTGATTACTTTCGAGAAAGTTATCACCCAATATAAGGGATACAATGTCACCACCTAAAGTAGTGACTATTCAACATGTTTTATTAGGTTTTGCACTAAATGTGTGTTTGTTTCAGTGAACAATGCAACAATAGGTCACAAAGAAAATGGAACATGGACTGGGATTCTTGGTGGTATAGTTTCTGGCCTCTTTGACACTTCATTACCTCTTTTTACACCAACATCTGAACGCAAGACTGTGTTAGATTTTACAAACATAGTCATAGAAGCAGATTTAACCGTTGTGATGCATCACCCTAGTTACGATCCCTCAACAAAATTTCTTTTACATCCATTCCAGGCGGATGTTTGGGCAGCACTAATCGCAACGACATTGTTTGCAACACTTTTAGCAACCGCTGGAAGTCCAAATCAAAATATTATTGCTTGCTTGATTAAGTATTTGCTAGATTCGATAATGCTGATTGTGCGGCAGCGAACGTTACAAGTTGAAATCACTAGAACATCCGTAAAAACTAAAATCGTCTGGCTGACTTTGTTATTGTGTGGTGGATTTATCTCAACCTATTATCAGGTAATAAACATAATCGGGAAGTCATTCCTGCAGTCAATCGGTAGTCTCAAAATCAGTTTTGTCATTTGATTATGTACGATAGTGCTCCTCTTAAGAACATGGGGCTGCTAACTATTTTCGCACCATATTCGAAACCGGTAGCGTTCGCCTGTGTAAGTAAACAACAGAATTACACAAAGGTCGTGAGGTGTAGCGATATGCCCTCGCACTTTATTGGTAAGCTGTCAAAGTAGAAAATTCTGAGCTAAGCATCGATAAAATTTGCTAACTTTTTTTATGGTGTCTAGGTTTTGACAAAAACATCGAAATGTCTCGAACAAGGCTGGTCCAAACCAGCTTATTAATCACTCTGGCTATTAAAATTGATTAAAATTTTGCTGACGCACCTATTAAACTAGAGATTTAAAATAATAGAGGAAGGGTAAAATGAAGTTAGAATTACTGTTGATTATAGGCGGAACTTTCAAGCAGGCTAGTCCTGTTGCCACCTCCTGCTCCTATAAGCAATTTGGAGGATCTTGCCAGAGCAATCCGCCAACATTCAACGACGCTCATTTTGTTAGGATTTGGTGGGATATTGCTGAGACCAGAGTCGGAAGGGGGAATTCCGGGGATGTATGATGCCTTCCAAACAAATCCACCAATATACGTCAAAGGTTTGTTTTAGACAACTAAGGTTAACCACGTGAAGCTCCTACTGGGAATATTCAGATCACAGAAGAGACGAACTGGTGATTTCTTCGAGGATCAAAATAAAACTCACATGAAGTACTTAATAGATGTTAAAGACTACTATGTTTTGTAATTACGTGATTTTTCCATGCAGACGAGAATCCTGCAGAATTATATGCTAATGTGTAATCAGCTCAAACAGCTCAACCATAAGGAAGACTAATCTAATTAAACTAAGTTAAATTTAATATTTTAGAATAATATTTGAATTGAATAATTTTATTTAGTTTAATGAAATTGAAATGCTAAATAGTTTAGTTGATGTTGGGTTCCCTTCTAACAATATAGGCTTATTGCAAGAGCGATACACTTGAGACAACTCTTGCAGTTAAACAGCAGATCGCAATACATAAAGGAACACTCCTTAGCATAGGAACAAACTCTAAATTAAATTGTCTCTTTTCCTAATAGTGATCTAACGTTTGCTCTTTAATAGCTTCATATAGTTAATAAGTTAATTATGTTCTGAACATTCTCCGACCACGGATGCATCGGGAAGCCTGGCTGCAAACGATCTCCCACTGTAATAGTTAGCATCGGGAGAAGCCTGGCTACAAACGACTTCTCTCTGAGGCTTCGCATTTGCATTTGGGGAGGCTTGCCGAAGGGAGGCCTCCTGCTGAGTTCTCTTAGTGGCAGCGGAGGAGGCCGGCAATATGCGGCCTCCTGCTGAGACTTCTTGCATGCATCTGGGGAAGCCTGGAAATATGCGGCTTCCCGCTGAGGTTTCACCTCATCGACTTGAGAAACCTGGTGATGGGCTTCCTCTTATAGCTCGCCAACAGCATTGGGAACCCCTGGCAGTATACGGCATCCTGCGGGATGTTATCGTTCGGTAGACGCCTTCCACCGGAAAACCCAGTAAGAAGGACCTGCTGATGGGATTAACGTGGTTCAATTTAAGCTCCATTGGAACCAAATCTCTCACCCCCGTCTGGTTCAGTTGCAAGTTAAGAGTAACAACTGTACGAGCCGTATCTCTCCATCTGAGCCTGGCAAAAGTTCCTCCAATCGAGTAACATCCAGGATACCCTTCGGACGGGATCTTTCAGTAGTTCCATTGTAGTGGAAGGACGTCATGCCTTGCATTGCATGCCTTCGCTTGGTGATCATTGCAAAGGCATTTGAAACATTTACCTTCTTTGGAAACCACAACCTTTGTTTGAGCGACATCAGCAACATAACTGCAATCATCACTAAACTGACCTCACTAAAATGGCCTACAATTGTCTCTTTTTCTATTTTGTGATCTAACGTTTGTTCTTTAATAGCTTCATAAGATTAATAAGTTAATTATCTTCTCAACAGTAGACTACTCATTCAGACAGAAAATCTAGTTGCGCACACGTCCGTAACCAGAACAAATGCCAGCAACTACGTTTCAGGCATTAATTTAGTATGCCATTTGTTTAAACAAATAAGTTTTTTAGTGCCAGTTGCTTTCGCAATGTGCGGTAATGTCAGACTCATTTTGCTCAGGGTCCACTGTCTGGTATTGAATAATTGCAAATGCAATTACCCGAGGCGTAGGCTCGTCTACTGCCGGAGCAGAAGTGATCAGGATACACTCAGTGGACCCTGACCTCCCATAAGTTCCATTCAAAGAGGTTTCGCCCATAGAGCAGTCAGCTCCTTGAAAGTCTCTGATAAGTATATACAGAATAAGTATTGGTGGATATCTTCGGCACCACTGCACCATGCTTATGCGCTAAACAAATTTGGTGCCGGCAGGCAACAGACAATTTTAAACTTTCGGGTTTGAACTTGCAAAAGCAGAGTAGCTTTACTTTCCTCCGTAGTCAATTCGAGTGTTCACTTGTCAGTTTTAGAATGCGATTGTGAAAGTGCACCGGTTGGCAGTAACTCAACTACTCCTTACTTTATAAACTGAGCTAACTATGGAATTTGTTATTTAAAATCAAATGACTGGCTTAGCTGAACTGATAGCATTTGGATCTACCTTTAGTTGCACTTCCTGCAGAGTAACTGAAAAGTAAAAAGCCGTGGTTACACTTGACAATCTTGCGACAACGCTACAGAATTGTCACGACGTTGTTCGTGTAACCAGTAACACAACATTGTGAGAACTGGCGACAACGCGTTGGCACCATGCCCGATTTTGTTGTGACAACGCAATAGTAAACATAGCGTTGGTTCAACAACAAGTGTGCGTCGTCACAATCTGTTGTCACATTTAACCACTAGTTGTCACGAGTGACAACTAAGGAAGACACGTTGTCACAAGTTTGTCAAGTGTAACCATGGCTAAACACAGGGAGAAGCGTTACGCCACTCTCAAAGAAAAAGGATATAATACGTTTTTAGTCCATAGTCTAAACTGTCTTAAGCTTACCAGTCCGTTTTCTGGAGCAAAGTCGTAAATTTTAATTTTTAATTTTAATTTTAATTTATTGACTTTGACCTTTAATGTAAGCTTGAAAGAGCTAGTTTTACTGTTGAAAATAAACTATTGGATAATTTTTGGTAAAATTTCCATGATCTAATTCTAAATTAAAGCTATAAAACTTATTTCAGCAGAATCAACAGATATCTAATTCTTATAAAAGCCCTCAGCCTGTGTTTTCTCTATCCTACAGTTTTCAGTGCAGAATGTTTCTGTTTAAATTCGCTATATTAAAAAGCTTCCAAACCAATCATTAATTGAGCAGCTAGTCTTCACAAGCAGCGGGTTGAATCTCCGAGACTACATGTACATATCCAAATAAGTTTCCAAAGTTTATTTTAGTTTTCCGCTGAAATTTCGGAATTGTGTTACTATTCAAATGGGAATGCATAAAGTTGATAACAATGATATGGCATAACGACATAGTTTTCCCTCCTGCAACAGCTGTACTATAGTGTACTGTGCTCTACTGTACTATACAGGTACATTATAGCTTTTTTAAAGACATTCAACGTTAACGTTTCATGAAAATGAAGAGCATCTGCTATTTGAAGAGGCACTTAACTTATCTAAACTTGATTGCAATAATTGTGAATTAGTTATTAATTTTAGGGAATTCTGAGGTCCTCCAACGCTTGACGGAAAGTCAGAATTATGCTGCAATCAAAGAAGATGATATATTTCATTACTGGGTTCGCCAAGATCCTACCCTCTGCAAACTTCATATGGTGATTGAACCCCGCTACAGGGACAAAAGGGCATTCGCTTTCAAACTTGGTTCACATTTGGTTGCCAATTTCTCTTGGGCAGCTGAGAAATTGTTGCGCATAGGAACAATGCAATATGTTAAGCGGAAGTATGTGCACATCGGTTCATATGCTCGCGAGTGCAGACGTTACCAAGAAAGTCTTGAAGCACAACCTCTCAAATTGCACCAATTTTGGGCGGCACTTGAGATGTTAGTAGTTCTCTGGACAGCTGCAGTCGGACTCTTTGGTTAGTTTAAATTAAGATTTTATTATTCCGAAAGAAGTGCTTGTTTTTGGAAATTTTTCGGATGCACAGAGGTGCACTCTAATGCTGCCACTTTATATTGGTAAATTAGGTGTTCTCTAACTGTTAAACGTCAATGCTTCATGTGAACTCCGAAAGATTGAAATTAGCACTACGCTCTTTCTGTCCGGGATCTTAGCTTAGTGCTAGAGTGGTCAACTGAATATCATAAATCCTGATTCGATGCCCGCTGTGTACACTTTTCCTTACTCAATTTATTCAATTCTAATTACCTTCCAGACTACGTTTTCAGAAAAGCTCGGATTTGTTGTAATCCTTGCCTCAGATATTGAATCTTAGCATTTAACAATAGTAACAGTAGAAATTTCGAATATTTGCTTGCTTTTAGGAATTGAAAGAATCTACAAGTATTACATCGGTGGAGTTGACTTTATTGGATAAACTGTAATCGGCAGTCCCCGAATTTATTTTCAATATGTTGGAAGTATTCTGATTTATTCGACCAAAAAGTCTTCAGAACCTTACGAAGTGTTGCCTTTAATCAGACGCGCCTAATAGTTCCTATATTCTGATATATTCCACCTTGTCAACTATTTAAATGTAAGGGCAAGAAAATTAAATCTTAGCCCAGAGGTGATAATAAAGCCAGAAAGATCACCATTTTGTGTTATTTTGGAAGATAACTGTTTTTTGTATTTTTCTGTTTTCAAGCTCTTGAGTCTTGACTGCATGTTTAATTGTGAATTTATGTAATACTAACTGTGGACTAATTATTTGTGTAAAATAGGCGAACAAACTCTGCTTGTGCTTGTACAGTGTTTTAGAATGAGAATAACTGTTGTCAGTCTTTGTAATAACCTTAGCTTGGATTAACTAATCTATGAGCTCAGGACCTTATGTGTTTATTGTCAGAAACCACTATGCGTCGTTTGTCCAAACCTTTGTCCAAACTGCACTGTCTTTGTGAAACTAACGTTTCTGTTTGATTGAAATCATCGGATAATTGCTCTGTTTTCGGACTAAGAAGTTCAAATTTGGGAAGTGGGGTTAATCGTCTTTAGCTTTTAATAATTTTAGGAGCCCCATGAGCCCAAAAGCAATCTCATACGTCATGCTTATTATGACGTATGAGTAGTATAAAAATACCGCTTCTGGAACAGAGGCGCAGGAGGCGCTTGAGGCAGATCCTACACAACTAGTTTGTGGCGCTTGAGGCAGATCCTACGCAACTAGTTTGTGGCGCGTGAGGCAGATCCTACGCAACTAGTTTGTGGCGCTTGAGGCAGATCCTATGCAACTAGTTTGTGGCGCTTGAAGCAGATCATACGCAACTAGTTTGTGGCGCTGGTGGCGCTTCCTCACCCATTAATATACTACACTAATTAAGTTAATTTAAGATTTTGAGGCATCTTGGACTTCTTTCCAACATCAGCACATTGCTACAATCTGACCAGTTTAAACCGGTTTCTATGACTCATCTTAACCTACTTTCCTACCTATAAATACAACACTCAACATAGGTAAGTTTTCAGTCATGACTACTGCATTCATTGCTGTTGCTTGCATTGGTGTTCCGAAACTTGGAGATATTCCCTTGGAGGTTACTGCTCTAATTAAACAATACAAATCCCATCAGCCGGATATACATAATTTGTTTATCCGAGCTCCCCACCATCTGAAGAAACTAAAATCAAATCAACAGGAGTCAATCCACTATGTCACCAGGCGATCATGTTTCGACTGGGATTGCAGTTCTCATCTACGAACCTGGGATGAAGCAATGGACCTCATCTCCAATATCTTGAAGGAAGCTAATGTTGACAAGATTATAACCGAGGGCATTTCCCAGTGGAACCTAATTCGATCTGGGTTGATGAAAATCAACTTATTTAAGTATAGCATTGCGCAAATAGCTAACTGTGTTCCGTCTAAAATTATCTTCAGTCTTCCAGTCCCACGTCTGACATTGTGACAGATATAGCCCAGTTTATAATCAGAAGATTGTATTTTCCAATTCTTATTCTCTAACCTCTGAAGTTCTTCTTTGGTCACACCTATTTGGAGTAAGAATTGAATTCATTGATCATCTCCCAAGATTTTGCTACCCCTCCTCTGATATCATCAAAGCTCATTTGCATTCCCATGATGAATTGCATTTAAATCAGGAGGGCGTAGAATTGCCATGCCAAGCATTTTTGTAAAAGATAACTATTTTTCTATATACTAAGTTTTATATCATAGCTGTCTGTCATTTTTTACGAAACGTAACCATAATTCACGAAAGCGTTAGTCTCAATTTTTCTATTTATCATATCTGGCTTGTGGAAGGCAATGTTGGTTTTTTTCTGTTCCGGCTAAATATTTAAGTCCATATAGCTCAAGAAAACTCCACTGCGCTTTCACATCCGTACTACAACAGACAGATTCGTTTACGCAAGCTAGTTAAAAGAGGTGCAAGCGAAAACTAGACCAGTAGCATTCGCACCAGTAGCGTTCCTGTTTTATCAACATTTTGTCACTGGGTGTGTATTTGTATACAAGTTAGCCACAAAATGTTTACATTTGTTTGAAAACAGATATTTTTCAGGTTTCAAGAGTTTGTTCCTATATTTTGGTCTTTGCAGTGCGTTTTACAGCAAATCTCTAAATCCAGTATTTTTTAATATTTAATGAAACTGTTTAATCTGTGTGTTATTTGTTTTAGCTATGTTTGTATTTTGCTTGTTGTGCTTATGCATTGGGGGCGTCATTCCGATGTCCGAAATCCTTTAACTTTTCCCAAGTTCCGCAAACTTATTCCAATTTCTACATGCGTCATGGAATTATTGATTCCAATGACTGCGCCGCTTTGGACACCTGATCGCTTTGCCAAGGCATTCCCCAATCTGATTGAAATGGAGCCGCCATGTTGCTCAAATTTTCCTCAGAATTATAATTTGCTTTGTCTGTCTCCTGATCAGGATGGTGAATTGGCCACGTTTGGTGAGTGTCTATGTCTAATAATGCTTTTTTGTAGTATTTATTGTAGCAATAGCAGTTGACAAATAGCAGCGAAATTAATATCGACGTGAAGAACTATTAAAATTGAAAGGATTTTAAGCAGAGCATGGGATTGACACTGAAGCTACACACGTAACCGTGACTATATATTTCAGTTGGAAACTTGAATCAATGTTGAAATTTTCAGGATATCTAGTCATTAAGTCTGAAAACGTAAATTATAACCCGACAATTTGTTTGAGGGCAACCAAATGCCCTCAACGATCATTATTACGAAATAATTGTCAAAATAGTGTAATTTGTGTCCAAGTTATGTTTCAAAAGCATTATTGTTTGCAGATTGTCTGGTGGATTGCGAACCGTTCGGTCCTTGCAGCCAATCCTGTGGATATGATGGGAGTCATACCCGGGAGTGCTGAGTGGTCCGCGAACCGCAAAATGATGGAGCTTCTTGCCCGCCGCTTCCCGCAGACGTCCTTGCGAGGTTGACTGCCTTTGGGATTACACGCCCTTCACGGAATGTGACTGCACAGTCAGCAGCGTCGTGGGATAATCGTCCAGCAATATCCCACCTCTGATGGCTTGCCATGTCCTGGTCCCGTGGAGACTTGCCAATGCCTGAAACCAGCCACCTGCAATCCGACAGGTAACGGTAGTGTCTTTATAAATCTGTTTAAATAGATCAATATTTTCGCTGTTGGAGCATAAGATGCAATCTCGCATTAATTCAACTGCTTTTAGTTAATATTCAGGGTTTTCAAATTGTCATATTCTTTGTCCGAAATTGTAGTCCGAAAAGATAGCGGATATCATCACAGTTATTAATTAAAAGCTGTTAATTTGTAATGTAAAACGTGCATGTATCGTAACCAGAATAACACTGCTTAAGCGTACGTGCTGATACCTGTATCAAAGAAACTTAGTTTTATTTGCTGGTGTAGGCGAGACCGAAATCAAGAGTGGCTAAGTTTCAGATTTAGATCGAGACCGAAACGCGCAATTCTGGGCTTCACTGAGTTTGCTCGCTTCGCTTCACTTCTAAATTTACTGAAATTCGACTTTTCCACAAAATTTCTGGATTTGTTCTAAACCGAAATTTTTCGATGGGCGTGACCAACACTTAAGTATTACATAGCTTACGGTCGAGATTTCGGTAGTGTCTTCACTGTTATCATTTTCAATTTTAGATTGGTAAGTATCTTGCGGTACGTTCGGACCGTACCCGAAGTCTTGCGGCCAAGATGGGATTCAGTCCCGCCACTGCGTGGTCACTGTGGAACCTGAGTTTGCAGGCGCTCCATGCCCACCCCTTCTTCAGACCGTCGTCCTTCATGCGTCGCCACTCCACCATGCGAAGTCGACTGCGTCTGGGAATTCACTCCATTTGGAGACTGTAACTGCAGCGGTCTGCCGTCTAGATTTGTCAACATCACCCAGACCCCATTGTTGTCATTGTTTCACAGTTTCTGATTAAAGTAGAATAGAATAGGATAGAATGCCAGATTGACGGCAGCCTTTTGGTTACGATTTTTCTATGAAGTTGATCTCTCAATGGCTAATTTGTTATTGTAAATTTTCTTTCTTTCTTTAGACTTGGTCTAGAACCTCAGATATCTCTGTCATCGTTTTCTCGATCCTTGGCGGTTTCTTCTTGCTGGCGTTGGTCTCCATCGCTATTTGGAGATGGCGGGCCAACCAATCATCCAAAGACGTTATCATAGAACCGCCTATTTGTTCGATGGAGTTCAGCAGCAGCGATCAACGCACCCGTGAACTTGCCGATTATTTTAGTTCTAAACACTAATATGCTTTTACCCCATTTTCAGGTTATTAACCAAAAAGGAACTGTTTAATTTGCTTTCTGTTTTTGTTGTGTACTGATGTATATACTTGTTAATTTGTGCTGTTCGGCAGTATTCTTTTTTAATAGGTTGTTCTTGTTGATTTATCAAATGCAGAAGTTGTTAATATGTTTTGATGTTCGTCATAATTTGTTGGGACAAAGTCGAATTAAACTGTGAAACATTAAATTTCAGCTAGAAAATGATTGAATGGAGGACTTCTAGTACAGCCTAGGAATGACAGTAAATAGGTCTGAACTGTGGAAGGGCAGATATTCAAGGTTATTTGTGAAGATTATGTTTGAATTGAACCTATCGAACTGAGGGCTAGCGTAAATTCTTAGACTTCACATCATTTTCCTCGGAACGAAAGTGCACTTTGACAGCACCAATCAAAATTAGAAATAAAGCGTGCAAATGAGTTGTCTATTAAGTGGTTGGAGCCCAGTTGCACGATAAAAATCTCATGAACCGACGAAATCGATTCTTAGCATTCAAATGTTTGTAAACCAGAAATGGCTAGACGAAAATGCACAGCGTTATTCACAATATAAAATTTCGAAACCACCTGAAACCGAATAGAGATATAGTGATTTTCTCATAGTGTAAAGTTGGAAGCCACAGACTAGCCAAACTTTACG